>JAJONR010004220.1:0-90433 GCA_029582245.1 Solanum etuberosum
TCAGGACTTCTGTGCTAGTTGGCTATTTCTTTATATGAACTCTTGGGAGTAACTGTTTCTTTTATAGATCTGTTGACAGGGGCCTTGCCGGCCGAGGGATTAATTTTAAGCCGAGATATACTTGTTTGTTTTCTTGATTGCGTGTGGCTGCCATGCGCTAGTAGCAAATGGTTCAGCAGGGTCAGCTCGGGCTTGAGTTTTGGCATTAAGAGCCAGTTGCGCCCCTTGAGTTTGGGGCGTGACAGAAGCGAACTTAAAACTAAGGATAAAATAGTTATTTTCTTTTATTCGTCCTTTCCCATAAAAAAAGTAGTATAAAAATTGAGACGTAAGGAACTCACTTAAGTTTTTGTTTTTTTCCTTCTGTTACAGACTCGTTTATATTGCTTCTGTTTCTTCCTTCATTTAAATTCCTTCTCATCTCGTTTGTATCGCCTTCTGTTTCTTCCCTCTAAGTTCCTTTGCTTCTCCTATAGTTTGTATCACTCAAAGGAAGTGTATGATATCGATAGCTTCGATCAGTTTCAGTTATGCTCTGATGATCGTCCGATGATCGTCGGTGATGAAGTCGATTCAGTTTCACCTGTTTTCCATAGAAATAAGGTGGAGATAGTTGTTCATTTCGAGAGGACAACTTGTGAAAGCAGAGGCGACCCTAAAATTTGAATACGATGGGTGCACTATCAATAACTAATTCATGTTAGTTAAAGCATATCAACCAATATCGATTTGTGTGCTATTTTTATTAAATATAGAAATATACAACTAATGTAATAACATATAATGTTAAATAACTATAACCTCAAAATAAAGAGACACCCAATATTTAAACCAATGCAACCAATTAGTTTTAGCACGTAATCTTTCTTCCCAACGAGCCCTTTTTTTTATTTTGAAGACGGGCATTGCGTTCGGTTCGAAAGGCATGTATACGTGCACCCTCACGTAAGCACGTGGTTCCGCCTCTTGATGACTCTTGTTGTTATTCCTTTTTAGAAAAAAATAAAATTTTGTAACAACTTTTGGCTCATTAACAGAAATTAAAATATTATTTTTGAAAAATTTCTTTAATAAATTTGTCCTTAAAGACTTAATAATTAGGGATAATTTCAGAAACCACCCCTCACGTTTCGCTCAATCACATTGACCTCCCTCGTGATTTAAGATATTACGTATACCTCCCTTATTTTAAATTTTTTGTAACAAATCTTTTTATATATTTTTCATTAATGTAAATTAAATACACTTGACAAATCTACCCTTTTTAATATTACATTTTTCATTTAAACTCTCATATTTAACAGAAAAAAACCAATTTTAAATTTCGCAATTTCTTTGCTGGAAAGTATTTTTCTCTACAAACGTGGGTCTACGCTTTCTTCTTCTTCCTGCCCCGTGAGACCAATTATTCCATGGACGTGTATCTTTCAAAATCGAACTGAAACTGATAATTCGAATCAATAAAAAGTTATTCGTTTATCGGTAATGGGTTATTGGTTTAACGGTTTCTCTAACGATCGGGTTTTGATTTTTTACTATCCGGTTATCCATTCTTAACGGTTTGAGATTTTTTCTTAACGGGTTAACCGATAACCTGATAGTAAATTAAATAATTACATTTATACCATTTGGTATATAAAATCCTTGACTTAGAGTTTAGTTTCATACTTTTATTTATGGTTGTCTCAAACTCTCGGCGATTCTACAATGTAACAATGTTTGTTTTAGATCAACATGGAATTTTTCAAATCATGTGGATGGTTCATTTGGTTTATCACCTTGTTTTAAAGTAATTTTCAACGATTATTTTTGGTGTCAAATCTTAACGGTTAAACCGATAATCGAATTGATAATAATCAATAATTGATAAACCAATAACCGATAAGATAATATTTTTATGATTCTATAACGGTTTAGCATATATACAAACTGGTAACTGATAAATCGAACGGATACTTCAAATTGAACTAACCGATACACAACCGTAAGCATACCCTCAAACTGATTAATTATCCAATGATTTTTAACCTCACAGTATGAGAAAATATGATATTTTGATAAAAATAATTAATTGAAGGAGTTTAATTGAGTATTAGAAAAGGGCAAATTTGTTAAATTGTATTTTATTACATTAATGAAAAATAGATTAGAAAGAATTGTTACAAAAAAATCAAAATAAGGGAGGTATGTGTAATATCACAAACCTCGAGGGAGGTCAATGTTATTGAGCGAAACGTGAGGGGAGGTCTCTGAAATTATCCCTAATAATTATTTTTTAAAAATATAGTGTGAAAAATGGTCAAATATAAAATACAACTATAATTTTTATCATAAAATCATAATTACTAATCTGGTCTGGTCAACAATCAGGTCAATAATTTTTAAATTATCCAAATATTCTCTCACGTTAAAACAAAGCGTTACAATTGAAGTGAAGTTAAACTAAGGTTAAGATGGTCATTTGCTTTTATTCGTCTTCTCCAAAATCACTTAAATTTTTGTTTATTCTTACTGGTTTGTATCGCCTGCCTTCTGTTTCTTCTTCACTTAAATTTCTTCTTTATCTCGTTTGTATCGGCTTCCGCTTCTTCCTTCTAAGTTCCTTCTTCTCCTCTAGTTTGTATCGCTCAACGGAATTTGAAGGGATGTCGATAGCTTCGGTCGGTTCCTGTGCTCCGATGATCGCCGGCGATGAAGTCGATTCGGTTTCACCTGTTTTCAATGGTAACAAGGTGGAGATAGTTGTTCCTTTCGAGAGGGCAGCAGGTGGAAGCGGCGACGACGGTGTCTATGAGACGAAAGTGAGGGTTGAGGTTCCTATTCCGAGGAACTGGTTGATTCCGTCGGCTAGATCGACTGATCATGCTCAGTTGTTGGTTCAAAACCACCGGAATTTCAAGGAGAGTGGGATGCCGGTGAGGTTTATGGCGTTTAAGGATGGATCGTGGGTGGATTTCGAGAAAAATGCCATGGATATGCTGGTTTCAGCTTTTGTGACTGGCAAGGCTATGATTGAGATGGAAATGGAAGGGTGTAAATTGATTTTTGATTTTTATCGAATGATAGGAATCAATTTGGACAGTGGGAATGAGCTGCCTATCGCTTGGATTGATGTCGGTGGTAAGTGTTTTTACCCTAAGGTCTTCATTGAGGGTTCAGAAAATCTCGATAAAAACGAGGTAAATGTTGATGAAAAGTTCTCCTCGGATAATCGTAAGATTGAACTTGAGATAAGAATCATTGAGAGGAACTCAGCTGGAGACGAGTTAGGAAAGAGGAGGAGGGAAAGTGAGGAAAACGAAGTGGTGAGGGAAGTAGGCAGTTCATCTAGGAATGTGATAGAGCAGCGTGTTGTCTCTACGCCTACTGAATTGCTTCCACCAAAGTGGCCTAGGACAAGGTCATTGGGGAACGAGGAGGAACAGTATCGGAAGGTAAGGGGTTTACTGTTTTCTGTTTTGAAAGCTGGTGTTACAGTCACTGCTGTTCATCAGTGCACTAGAACCGGGCCAGTGGAACAGGCCCGGTTTGAAGTTTTCCGAAATAATGTGCAGATAGTAAAGAGAACTAGAGGGGACGCCAGGGTTGAGTATGCCTGGTATGGGACATCGTCGGCAAAAATGGATAGTATCATGTGGCGTGGTTTTCAAATGCAGAGAATTGTTCCCGGTTACCATACTCACGGTGTTGGTATCTACCTGTCGCCTTTATGCTCACCTCAAAATAGGTATGCACTGCTCTTGAACTAGTTCATTATTGGTGTTTTCTTAATTGTTGCTTATGTTCATTTATTTTTTGGTACTTGTTATTGGTTGTGTGTGTAGTGAAATGATGTGCGAGATAGATGAAAATGGTGAAAAGCATATCATGTTATGTCGAGTTATATTGGGAAAGCTCGAGAAGGTTGAGTTAGGATCTCAGCAGCGGTTTCCGTCAAGTGCAGATTTTGATACTGGAGTTGATGACTTAATCAATCCAAAGCTGCATGTGGTATGGTGTAGCAATATGAACACCCACATTCTACCCTTGTTTATAGTCAGTTATAAATCTGGTTTTCATATGTCAGGTATGTATTGCTCCTTTTCGTTATTCATTCCTTTCAATTACTTTTAAATGTCGCAAGAGAAACGGAACAGTCAAGTGCAAATACAGGTCGACTGAATGGTGGTGCTCATGCTCATAGCGCATTGATTCTATTAAAGCTACAGAGTTCACTTCCCCCACCAAAAAAGCTGGAGTTCCAAAGTTTGTATAGCTCCTATCAGGTAAGTTTGGATTTCCCTTTTTAACACTGGTGGTTATTTAAGGATTTACTATATACAGGTGGTGAATCTGGTTTCAAGACCATTATTTTGATCTTGACTTCTAATACAAATTGTTCACAGGAAGGCAAAGTAGGGAAAGAAATTTTCATGACACAGTTACGATCTCTTGTTGGTGAGGACTTGTTGCATTCGATTATTCAGGAAGTCCATGGCTGAGATGAGGTTCTTTTAGTGTCTAATTTTGTTGGGATGAAATGGGATGTTTTCTCATTGATAAGTCCAACTTGTACAAAAGAAGTTGTTGTAGTGATATTATTAAAAGGCTCAGGATGTTTTTGCCTTTTAATGAAGTAAAACCTGCTCAAACAACTACCTGTTCTGCATGTGGAATTTTGTTTTGGAATCGTCTAGCTATAATGTGCACATCCCGCCTTCTTTAAGTGAGGAGGCTTGAGTATGGCTTCACAGAAATATGATTTGATATGGTTTATCTTACAGTTTTTTTCCTGTCTCTGTTCTTCATGTTCTTTGGATATTATGTGGACCTTCTCGTGTTTGGATTTTAACCTTTTCCTTTTTATTTTATCTATATCACTCTATGTAACTTGGGAGACTTTAACATATATTTTACATATATCTCTGCTTGCCAGAAAGAGAATCACATTCATTTGATCATGATCCTTGTCAGAATTAGCAGCTTAAGTTGGTCGTTGATATTTCCTGTGCTTTGAATGGTTATTTAATCAGGGCCTTGCTTTACTTGTGCATGATGCATATACGTAGTGTTGCATGTGAGTAGTTTTTTTTTTTTTTTTGGAAACATTCTATGTTAGTGAAGCTTGAGGCATGAATTCTAGGGACGTGCCTGCTTTTGAGTTGTGACTAGGATGCTAGACTATGTTAACAAACACACCCTTCAATTTATGTGACCTATTTTTTAGTTTGTTCCAAAAGAATGCTCCCGTTTAAATTTGGGAACAATTTATGTGTAACTTTCCACTTTTTCTTTGATGACAAGCTTTTATAGCCACGCATACTTCAACCGTTTGTGACCACAAAAATGTTATGGCATGTCTAATAGCACAAGTTTCAAAAGTTACCTTGTTTATTCTTAATCGTCGTGCTCAATCAAATAGGGTCATATAAAATGAAATAGAGGGAATAATTGATTCGGTACATAGGGAATAATTGATTCGGTACATGGTTGTATGGACCTTGCTTTGTGTTTATGTGATTCATGCAAACTATCTGTTGCATGTAAGAAGTTTGGTTTCACTAGTAAGTATTCCAGTTTGTGTAAAGCTATGTGCTTTATATGGAGGTGCTTGCCTTCGAATTGTGATGAGGGTGGCAGCTTTATTAACATATAGTTGGTTTATTATTGATTGATCGTCAGTTTGTGGTATAGAACCAACTGAAGTGCTGTCTCATGCAATGATGTTTTGCTTTCTGGTGAGTGGAAGTATTTATGACGTTCACTTGCATGTCTACTTTCTGTTAATGTGTTGTACGTTTTTGTGTGCATGAGTTTTTTTTTTCCTTGAGCAAAAACTATGTTCAGGTCCTTGGATTTCACTGGAAGAAGAACATTAGAAATCCTCTTTCAGTTAACTGATTTCCTGCTTAATGTTGTGTGTATTATGCCACGGGGTGGGAAGATATATGTATTGCCTGTTCTTAGGGTGAGATAAGATCTCATTACCACTTGGAGGTCCTTGCATAGTCATGATAAAGGTAAAATATTTAAGAGAAGATGTTTTAGCAATTTTTATAAATAAATTAACTAGAAGCAACTTATGTGATCAGTTGTTGCGTGTGGCATAGAAGTAAACGATCTGTCTATGACACGTGGCAAATATGACTGTGGAGTATAATGTGGACACTAGGTGCTTACCCTCATGCTTGTGTTGCTGATTAAAAGATGAGTAATTTTCCTTTAAATGAGGTAGGTGTATTTGCATGTCTAGTGGATGCTTTAACTTCTCAAGGCTGGCTGCTTTTAATGGAATTAGGGTTATATATCTAGCTGTTTTCAGTGTAAGAACGGAAAATTAAATGCTGAAATATGTCACATACTAGACCTCTTACCATATGATTAGAGTTGGAAAAAGTTCTGTAGCAGATATAGTTAAGGTTATAACAGTTGATGGCTAGTGGCAGTAGTGCGTTTGTAAATTATGTCAGCATACAGGGGTATCATGTTTTTCAGCACACTGTTTTCCTTTATACAAGAATGCAAAGTTTTTGAATGTTTATATTGGTCTATACTATCCACCAACTACATGTACTGTGGTTGAATTTTGACAGTGCGGATCATATCCTCCATTTAGTGGGTTGCATATTTAGCTTGATGAATGATTTAAAGATGCTTAACTGGGTTAATAAGTCTCTACTCGTAAGCTGTAGAGGGCATACCAGATAGTTGGCAAAATAGAACACATTAAATGTGATTTCAACCTTCCATTGATGGCCAACTAGGGCCGACTTTATTCATGAACTGAAAACTGAACAAAAATCTATTTGGGTTGGGTTTTATAAACGAGGAGGTGTTCAGATTTACAGCTTGAGCAGACGTGCTTTAGTTAGGCAGCCTAATTGGCAAATATAGGATGCCATTCATTTGTTACTGTTGGAATCAGAAATGTGATTGTTGTGAATTTTTTTCTCTATTTTGATTATTTACTTTGTATCTTTCCACTCTTTTGGCGGGGAAAATGATGTTCAACTTAAGTTTCTGTTAGACAATTTTCCCAGTCTTAGTGCCAAAAACCAGGCTACATTAAAATAATGTTCAACTTAGTTTTCTATTGGAAGATTTTCCTAGTCTTAGTGCCAAAACTAGCTATGTAGCAGTAAGAAAACCATAATTTCTTTGCTGTGCTTATATTTACTTCGGTGTATTGCAGTTTTTGTTTGTTCAGTTACTTACTGAGCGTCTCCATCTGTTCGTTATTTCTCTGGAATAGACTGTAAGTTGGGGGTCGACCTTATATTCCTTTCGTTCGGCACAAGGTTCAAGAATCCGTTAGATATTTCTATCCCTCTCATAGATGTTGTGTACCTTAACTTTGACTCTTGACTTTTTCTTCTAGTACATACGTGACCCTCAACCTGTATTTTTTGCTAGCTCACATACCGTTCTTTCAAATAATTGTAGAGGATTAGTGTAATTTGAGCACTTTAGTTGGGATCCAAGGGCAGACATCTTTGCTTCATGTGGAGTTTAAGACAGAATAAGATTGAGAAAAGTGCAAAAAGATCATAAATTGGTATTTGATCCATGTTATTAGTATATCTTGAGTGAGCCACCTTTTCTTGTAAATTAGATACTACAACAACTGCTAGGCCTTAGTCCCAAACAAGTTGGGGTCATGAACTTTCACTGACCATGTTCTCCATTTAAGCTCAATCCATATCATTATCGTACCAAACAAAAATAAATGTGAAAACAAAGTTAAATATATATAAAAGTAATTGTAGTAGTACCAATAGTAATAATAGTAGTAATATTAGAAGTTCTCTATATTTTCACTGGCATATATAAATCTACCATAAGATCAAGATACTCCTAGAAAAGCAGTAGATTCCAATTAGCGTACTAACAAGACTAAAACTTATTCCCAACTAGTAGATATCACATATATGGATCCTTTTTTTCAATATTTCTCTTAAATTAGATGACTTGGTGAAGTTATCTTGTGGGTTTTCACTTCTCTTGCTGGTGGAATGTCAGGAGTGAAAATGTTGTACTTTGCTGTCATTTGAATGATGTGGTGGTTGTTATTTTTTCTATTTCCACCTTTAACTACCATTATATCTCATCTTCCTTTTTCATGATGCACATGTTCGGTAGTATCTATTGTACAGCCTTGAAAAACATGAGTTTGGTCTTTTCACCATCACTTTTTTCAATGAGTTTCAACAAGTCGGTATGTTTTCTTTGCGAGCACCCTTCTTGCTTGATTGTCCAAATAGTGAAAGCGTTATCATGAACTACTAATCTTAATCAAGGTTTTAATTTCATGATGGTGTTCATGGAATCATCAATATTTGGCATGATTTCTCATAAACACACACTGTTAAATTTCCCTACGAATGAAATAATTACCAGAAAGGTGTTCTGACAAGTTAAATAGCATGAATGTGGATATATAACATAGAGGCTAAAATTCTCCATGTATCAACTTGTTGCAACTGATCTGAAGTGCTGAGTTTCATATGAATTCCTTTTTGATATAACAGATTATTTATTTAAGCATATTCGTCATCCTCTTATGATTTGGAGTAATAAGTGATGATTGTTGGACTATGGATGCAGTATGTTGAAGACCCATGAGTTATCTAGATTTATTAGGTAGTTATTAATGTTTCATAATGGCATTTATTTTTTGTAACTGGTAACATTTGTATTTCATATAGTACTTAGGTAGTACTGAAAAACCATATTTACAAATAAGCAGAAAGGAAGTACAATCTATCCAAAAACTGAACCAATTCTAAATGGACCCTAAAACATCTATGATTGACTCAGTTTCATTGGAGTAAACATTTGTACACCAAAAGCAGAACAACAAAATACACTTAAGCTTCACTTCCTGCAGGTTGTTGTTCCTATTCTCAAAACATCTATCGTTTCTCTCCCTCCATATAGTCCACCAAATACAAGCAGGGATCATCCTCCATCTTTCTCTTTTTGTATCCCCAACTCCAGCCATCTCCCAACTGAATAGAGTCTCATCAATCTTGCTAGGCATACTCCAAGATATGCCTGTGAGATTAAGGAAAATCTGCCACAGCTGCTCAGTAAAGTTGCAATGTAAGAAGAGATGTCTCACTGTCTCATTAGCCTTACCACATAAGGAACATCTGTTGCAGTTTCGTAATTAGTTTGTAAATTATTAATTACTCCCTCCGTTCACTTTTACTTGTCCACTCTGGACTTTGCACACCCCATAAGAAATAATGATTTTTACCATAATACTCATATTAATTGATGTTTAATATTAGGCCTTGGAAAATGATTTGGTGAATAAGTAATTAATGCTAAGGGTAAAACATGGAAAAAATTAATTGTCTTTATAAAAGTGACAAGTAAAAGTGAATATCTATGTTTGGAATGGTGGATATGTAAAAGTGAACGAAGGGAGTACATCTTAAATTTTAATCAAATTTTAGCTGTTTAATAGATCACAGTACACTACAAGAATCTGATTACCTGAATCTGAGTGCTAATTAGATACTCCCTTAGGTATATCTTTAATGACTATAGGCCATCTTCTGCTCTCCTCAATGTTACCTTATCGTAGGAGTTATTGAAAGGGACAAAATGCTGACCTATCCTATTACATTTTTTTCTCTTCAGTTAAAAGAACATTTTCTTTGTCTTGTTTCTCCTCGTAACGGTCTTGTGGCTTTTCTTTCGGGCTGTAATCTTCTTGGGCTTGGATAATTCATGTAAGAGTGCCCATTGTACCAGCTTGTTTCTTCATTTTATTTCTCATAAACAGCACTTTTACATAAGTTCCCTTGCCAGTGAAATAATTACCGCAAAAGAAATGTGGCAATTTAAGCAACATGAAAATACAAATATTTTATAACGTAGCTTGCTAAATTTACTGTGTATTAATTACTTGTGACTTGTAAACATGCTGAGAATCATAATAAATTCTTTCTTGGTTATATTTGAGAAGTTCTTCCTTAGCGGTCTCCATTAACTCATGAGTGACATAGTGAAGACTCATTAGTTTTGTCCAGATTTATCCGGTAGTAATAACTTCCATAGTCACGTTGGTTGTTTGTAAAGCAATAAATACACATGACAACTGTGATAATTTTTTTTAGCTTTTAATAGATTACAGTACATTATAAATCTGATTATGCACAATGATGGAACAGTATCTGATTAAGTGAATCTTACTCCTGATTAATTACTCTTTGGGCACATATTTCACATGGCTATAGTCTATTTTCTGCTCTTTCCAATCGTACCTTTGCTTATTATCTATTGAAAGGATGAAAATGTTAAGCTACTTTACACACTGCTTTTTGACTGTATGTCGTCTCTCCTTGGGTATAGGTCTTACTGACTACTCATTAGGCCCACGGCCTTCTTGGACTTGGATGCTTTATGTTAGGGTGCACAAGGTCTCAGCACTTGTCTCCTAATTTGATGGAGTGGTTTCACTTCTCAAAGGCGGGCGTTGTCTTCTGTTTTCATCACTCTTCGTTCGTCATATCAGTGTTATATGAAGGAGTGGAAAAGGAAAGAGATCACATTCTTCTTCGACTGTTGTCTGATCTCTTGTCACTCACATTAACTGGTTAACTAACGTCTTTGCAGGGCTAAGGCCTTTTGGACCTAATTGCTTCACGTAGCCTTTTGGACCTAATTGCTTCACGTATTAAGGTACTCCGGTACAAGTTCCTTTTGCTTAATTTTCTGTGTTATAATAAACTTCTGATAAGTGTCTTGTAGAAGAAGAAAGTTGCTGCATTTTTTCTCAATGTCTCATCAGCTGATCGAAATATCACGGAATCTAGTGAAGGTGAGGTGGAGTGTGAAAATCTTAGTGATTGGATGGCCTGAAAAACTGTACTTAGCACGTTTTGCTTTAATGAGCAAGCAAAGAGTATAATGCAAGTGAGGTGCTTACAGTTCAGTTGTATTTCCGTATCTTTAGTGGAGCTTTCTTATGGCTGGTTGCTACATGAGAAAAATGTGGTCATCTTTCATGAGCAAAACAGTGGGCTCCAAGCTTCCTCTTTTGCTTTATTCTTCAAGGTTTGTCTGTTATTTTATTGACCAGCTATTCATCTACACAATTGAAGTGATTGGTCCAAGTATGTTCTTTCCGACAGGTTACCTTGTCCTAGCATGCAAGATAGTTGGCTGTCACCAGCTGTTGCTTCATTCTTCAAGTTCATCTTATATTTGTCACCAGCTGTTGCTTTATTCTTCAAGGTTTATCTGTTATTTTCTTCTCCGGCTATTCATCCATGCCACTGAAGTAATTGGTCCAAGTATGTTCTCACCGACAGGTTATTTTGTCCCAGCATGCAAGATAGTTGGCTGTCACCAGCTGTTGCTTCATTCTTCAAGTTCATTTCATATTTGTCACAGGTATATGTCTTGAGTGCATTCTTTTCATCAGGTTCTGACACCCCCCCTTTCTAGCTGCCTTTACTTTTGACACTGTTCTGATTGCTTGGCTAGAAGTTGTATTGGTAGATGACTATGTGGGGAGGACTGCAGAATAGTAGTTAATGGATTGTTATTACGTAAATAAATTTTCTATAGTTTCTGGATCACATAAGTCAGAGCTCCTAAATTTTGAAGAAAGAAGAATCAATTTTCTTCCTTTCTTTATGACCTTCTTTGTGTATGTAGAAGACTGAATCCATTCAATTCCTAAGAAGGATTACTAATTCTTTTAACTTTTCAAAATATCCTTCATCTCAACCACTTATGTGTCATCTTTTCGACCTTGCTTTTGTAGGAGCAAGTGAGAAAGATTGAAAGGTAGCACCAGTGTATTAATTTGTTTTCAATAACCATGTTGATCCCCATGTGTGCTTTTGTTGCTCCTTATTACAGTAGTGGCCTCTGAAGGATCAGAACCACTATTTTTTAGCTGGTAGTCCTGTCTAAACTAATTGAGATACATAGAGGATATGTGAAAATTGAGATGGGGGAAATAAAAAGGAAGGCCTATCTGTGTTAATCAATAAACATCATAATATAGTCCACAAATCGCAATAGAGAAATAAGGAGGGGTTCTGATGATTGTTCGATCTCTTTTACTAGATAATCTGAAAATAATCATTTCATATTTCAGGATAGCATGTGAGTCCTTAAGTATTCATTCTGTTAGCTAAAGTTTTGCGAGTTTCTGTCTCATGGTGGAGATCTAGAATTTAAAACCTTACAACCTATTTTGAAAAAGAATTGGTAGGGCTTACTCATTTTTAAATATAGAATTTAAAACCTTACAACCTATTTCGAAAAAGAATTGGTAGGACTAAGTCATTTTTAAAAACCAGTAGTTGATTTTGAACCTACACTCGAGTCTCTCTAGGAGTTCGGCGCAGGTATTTGATTAATTCTATGGTTTGGACCATCTCAGAAGTGCTACATGTTGGTAGGTATGTCAGATATTTCCTGTTGATGTTGATCTGGAGAGCAGTTGTGACGGGTATGTATGGTATGTTAACATTCTTTCAACTATCTTCGTAAAAATATATTGTCTGACAACAAAGTTTACCATTGCAAAAGAGAACAGGATATTTTCACCTTTTACTGTCATCCATAAAGCTTCTCTCTTATGTTTATACTGCTACTGATCTGAAATTGCGGATGTATTCTTTCAGGGTCAATGTTTAGTATGTCATGTTAAAACATGCAAGATTCATCGACAATCCGTTGTAGTCTAGTCGGTTAGGACACTCGGTTCTCACCCGAGAGACCCGGGTTCAATTCCCGGCAACGGAATGAACATAACATGACATACTAAACATTGGGTCGGTTTTATTTTTCTGCTACAAGAAGTGTAATATTGTTGTAGATAAACGGCAAGGAAGAGATGATCTTATGAGTCCGATGCCTGCAAAGATAAATACAGTTTAATGTGAGTATAAATAATTTTCGAATGAAATTTTGTAACATTACTGAATCCTAATCTTTTGAACTCGATTTGCTCCATGGGGGGTAATGTAAGCAGTTTATTCTTCTGCAAACATGAACAATCTAACCGATGCTTCAAGGTGCTCTTTCATAGACTTAAAAATAGATTGCCAGGACCTCTGGTTTATTTTTCAACTGATCTGCATCTCTCGGAAGCCTTCGTTTTTTGTATATATGTAATTGGTATATTCTTTTTCTTGAGGATTCGGAACAATACGTCTAACATGTTACTGTTTACATGTATAATACTTGGATAAATTAAGCTCACTTTTGACTATAAATTTTGAGGTTGAAAATTGAATTCTTGAAATTGTATCTGGACTTGTGTTTTATTTGGAAAAAAAATGAAGTTTTGTAGATGGAAGTTCTAAAAACTGGCTAGAACTTGAAAATAGTTGAAGATCAGATTTTGAAAATCTGGTCAAAATTTTATAGTCAAATAGTTAATTGATGATAATTTTTTTATAATTTATAGAAAAATCTGGTCAAAATTTTATAGTCAAATAGTTAATTGATGATAATTTTTTTTATTATTTATAGTTAAATTCCACGCTTGCACGTGAATAGAATAAAAAGATCACGAACATATATAAAGAAAATAGATAATTAAGTTACAAATAACAGATCAACTTTGCAGAATATCCTGACTTTTTTTTATTAGATACTCAAGGATCCTGTTTGATCTTGATACATATAGTTTATTTATACTTATATAGATGCAGAAATGTGATTTCTAAAATCGTGTAAAGGATATTTACAAAAGATTATTTTATAAGTGAAAGAGAAAAAGAGAACGACTATTTATTAATTCAGAATATAAATAAAATATGTTAGCTCATTGTACTGAAAAAAATTTAGAATCACTCATTCCTATTGTTGATTATGGAGTCTAATATTTATATCCAATTGATTCAACACACAATATATATGCCAATAAAAAAATATGACTGTGAAGATTGGAAGCTTTGATACTCAAGTAATGTGGAATATTCATTTATTTAACCATTTATATTACTCTATCGTCCTTTTTTGTTGTATCTAGTTAGTACATATTACTCAATAATGAATAATTATTAATGTGTCAAGCCAGAAATACATACAAGAGAACTCAGACAATTTTTAGACTTTCTTTGTTGTTTTATTAGAATCTTTACTTATATATGTCAAAGGAGATCAAATAATTCATATATAATAAAAACACTAATTCCACCTTCTTTGTGGAGTATAATTTTTTGATAAATGAGATTCAATTAAATCCGCTTGCCACACTCTAGCTCCAACCATGCTCATAGACACATATTATAACTCAATAGTTATTATCAACACATAATATATTTTAATACATAGAATTCCATAACATATATGTGATCCAATATTCATAACGTTTGTTTGACATAAATGTGCTCAAAATCCTAACAAATCTTTGAAAAAGAAATAAATCCTAAACCCTAGAAGCACAATATTACCATTCAATCAATAATATATATTCATATACCACTCTAAAATTCACAAATATATCCTAGACTCACCAAAACAGTAACGAAAAACAAACCCTAGCTTTAACCACAACAAATAAGAATACGACTAATAATATAATATATGGGAATATATATATACTAAAAAGTAGAGTAACAGATTTTAATATATCAACAAATAAAGTCCAAGACATAAAAAGAGTCTTAAAAGACAACTTTATACAAAATCTAAGAAGAAAATACATATATATAGTAAAAGAAAAGTCATTAATGAAGGAGACCTAAGCTCCTAACTCTTTTTTATCTGAATATATATTGCATTTCATTTACTCGAACTAGAAGACAAATTTTGCTATCGAAGTAATTGATAAATAGTTGTTTTTTAGATTATTAGTTAAGTTTTAGCTAGCGTTTTAAAATTATTTAATGTTTAATACTTTACAGCTATACGAAAATAAATTGATCTGTTCAAATAATTTTTCGAAATAAAATTCTGAAGAAAAAGAACAAGAAATGAAAAGTATCGTTGGCGGCACTTAAATTCCAGAAAATTCGTGAAGTTTTCTCGTTCCATGTTTGGCAGCAATGACAACAACTAAAATCTACTAGACAATTGACTCAATTTTGAATGCCACGTGTTCCATTTTAACATTTCAAAATGCAGGGGCTTGATGTTTATGGTTGATTTTTATGCCTAGTGTGAATATTAATGTATTCCTTGGGATCGACGGGGTTGTCTTAGGCGAAGGGTAGTCTGGTGAATATCCTTCGTAGAAAAATTATTTAGTGTATAAACTATTTATGAGAATATGTTTAGGTTTGCAAACCCCTATTAATTTTTTACTCCGCCAATGTTTCTTGGTATTGACACTAAATCCAACCCCTTACAAAGAAGTGAAAATTGTTATTTATATAGGCAACTAAGATAATGCATATGTAATAGGAAAGCTCCTAAAATATTACTGTCCAATAGAAATATTGTTACATGTATCAATTAATATTTTATTGAAATTTGTAGGATATATGTCATTTTGTCCTTCTGATTTTGGGTCATGAGTTCCATGTATGGTTCAAAAGAAATGCCTCTTAGCTCTATAGTAATGGGAAGGAAACTTAGCTTAAAATGCATGCATCTGGTTTTTATACAAATATTACATTGATTCAACTTGAGCATACAATATATTAATCTTGGCATATATAGTTGGAACATCCAATATAATCTCATTTACTTAATTAATTAGTAACTTTGATTAAATTTAAAACTAATTGATAACTAGTGGAGCAAACACATCTAATTAGGTGTCAATTTAATAAATATCCCTCTGAAAACAAGACAAAACCATTATATAGTTTAGGCCCATTCTTCTACTTTTTATTTTACTTTGTTTTTATAGATTGTGACAAGGATGAATTAAACAGATAAGTTAGCAAAAAGCAGGCCTAATGATGAGGTAACCTTTATGAGACATTATCTAAACAAATTAAATTAATTTAACATGTCATGAAGGATTAGCATAATGTTGAAATCACATAATTTTAAAAATTGTAATATGTTGAGATAGTTTCATTTGTTTAGTTCATAAATGGATTGGACTGGATTACTTTTAAAAATTAAATATTTGATAAGGTAAGGACCTTATAAATAGTTATTAGTGAACTCGAAAGATCATCGAGAAGTTGTTAATCGAAAAATAGTATGTACACACCACAATTATGAAATTATTTATCCATATAGAATAGAGGGATCATAATCCTGATTAATATCACGGGATAACTTATTAATTTGAACCAAACAACCCCTATAATTACAAAGTTTAGTGCAACATTTATCATCCCAAAATACAGAAACAATTTGGATGATAATTATAAAAAAAGACCTAATTAAATTAGCTTAAGGGTTTAGTACATGGCAATCAAGAACAAATAGGACAATCGTTAATTAATTGAAATGGAACCCCACGTAGCTAATGATAATTATCAACTTGATTCGTTAATACAAAGATGTCATCTTCAGCTTAATTAATTATTGGAATACCAAACCCAACAATAAAACATGTTTCTTAATTAATTAATACTCGTACAAGGTTACTATTAATTAATTAAAGATTAGCAAATGATCATCTCCCTTACTACGTGAAGTGAAGTACTGAAAAGTACTTGTTAGAATAAAAGTAAGAAAAATAAAAATGTAGTACGAAAATATCATGATATTTTCAAGTAGCAATAAATCAAATATATACTACTATATGATAACGATTACCAAATGTCATGGTGACTAACTATAATTATCATGAACCATATATTTAGTTGTACATACACGTAGAAACTGCATTGACGCAGAGGTATATTAATATTTATTGTTGGAGAATTGGACAGTATACTGTAATCGATAAATCAAACATAAAATTAACTTATTGATTTATTAGTATTGTGTTATTGGATAGACGGTTGGTGAACGGATTAAGATTTTATGGTTAACGGTTTATTGGATTAAGGACGGATTACTCAATTTCCTTATTGTGTAAACCATTAACCCGTGAAGAATTATCATTGTTACATTTTTACTGTAAGTATATTTGTTAAATAAATATTTATATGTATGATTCCGCAAAATTTAGACTTTCATATATTTCTTACTATGAGATTTAAAATTAAATGATTACTAGCTTAAGTAGAGCTTGAAAATTTATTTATTTGATTGAAGATCAATATATTGGTGAGTGAAAGTGAAAGAAAGGAGTATGAGATGATAGAGTCAATAAACCATCTATAACCGCCCATTAATTATTAATCCGATATCAAATCAACCGATAACTTGTTAATTGCATTTAAAAGTCGATATCCGATAGGTTAAATCATAAACATAACTTATATTATTATTATTATTATTATTAAAATTTTAATTTTATATTGATAGTTTATTCCAAGCTGAAATGATCAAGTCAAGCAATTAGAATCTTCCAGATTAAGAAAAAACATGAAGAAACTTCAGTGCAGGATATGCACGTTGCCAACTTGGTATGCAATTAATGGTAAACAAATCTTGATTTTGTGTTATGATCAAATAATATATTAGTTAAAATGAGATACTACTATATATTATAAAAAAACATATCTGGAAAATGATGTCCAACTATTCAAGATAAGTCCCAACACATGAAGACCACGTGGATTCCATATCCATCGTAAAATACTAAAACTTAATTAAAGTAATTTAAAAAATAAATAAATTAATATCCATCACAATTACGTATTCAACATGAATCATATGCTCGATTAATTCACACCACATTCCAATTCTGAAAAGAATTTAATTCACCAATTCAGAAATATAAATACTAACATATCGTTTGATTGACAATTCACTTTTATTACACATTAGCTTATACCATGAGATGGTAAATTTACAAGAATACAACACTTAAGAATGTGATCCAATAATTAATAAAATAAATTTATAGTTTCTTGCATTTAAGTTTAAGATTTTTCAAAAATAATTTTTCTATCTTAACGAATTAGTAATAAAATCTGCATACGTCCTATTTTTTTTTTTTTTTTTGGATATATGTTCAAATTTTAAGTAGACCGAGTTATTTGATATCCCCTATAAAAAGCAGGTTGCACGCGTTACGTTTCAGCATTCTGGTATTCACTGTTACAGCTAATAACACACATACACACACCAACCCACAAATTTTGCTATACCTTCTCTAAACTTTACGCGTGGATACCCAATTTCTCTCTTATAAATTAAACCCCCTCACTGTTCATTTCTTCTTTCTGTCTTTTCCATTCTTGCACCTTCTTTTATCGCCATTCAAGAATTACTGAAAATCATAAAAGATTTAATCTTTTTCTATTGGAGTTTGTGGGGGGTTCAAAGATCTTAACTTTAACTATTTGGGTTTCTTGGGATTAAAGATTTGAAATTTTTTTCATTTTATATTTTGGGTAATCTTGGTTTTCTTGAATTGGTTGGTGTGGAAAGAGGGAGAGGGAGATTTGTGGGGTGAAATAATATCTGTAAAAGGGAAT
This sequence comes from Solanum etuberosum, assembly GCA_029582245.1. Classification (NCBI taxonomy): domain Eukaryota; kingdom Viridiplantae; phylum Streptophyta; class Magnoliopsida; order Solanales; family Solanaceae; genus Solanum; species Solanum etuberosum. The sequence continues at coordinate 18,456 of JAJONR010004220.1, forward strand.
GAGGATGAGGAGTGAGATAGTGGGGTACAAAGAAGAGGAAGATTACAAGATAGAAGAGGAAGAAGAAGAAGAAGAGAGGGAAATGGTTGGTGGAGGGTTACCACAGTCTAAGAAATTTGTTGTGGTGGGTTATGCTCTTACTTCTAAGAAAGTTAAGAGCTTTTTGCAGCCTAAGCTTGAAGGTCTAGCTAGGTAATCTTTGTCTTTTCTTTAATTTTTTAATTGTAAATTTGCCTTGTTGTTGTGTGTAAAAGTTCTAGCAAGATCATCACACACTCTATTGGAGCTTGAATGTATTTTTTGGGGGGTGTTTTCTGTTTATCTTGCTTTTTTCTCTTTTCTGAATGTTTGTTTCTACTGTTGATTTCTTGTGAAGTGTACATTAGGATTAGCTTATCTGGATTTTGTATATTACATATTTGGTGGTGGTGGTGTACACTCTGCCATGTCCAGACAACACTTGTTCCCAAATGACTGTTTTGCTGGGAGAAATGACTTTTTTTGTGGTTGAAAGTTGAAAATATTATTATTTAGATCCATTACTACTTTATGGTTGCCTTTCCTTGAAGTTGTCAGGTCTTTTAATTTGCACAGTTGATAGTTTGGAATAATTATAATTCAGGCAGTATATTCTTTTACTTCATGTGGCCAGCATAATTGGAATATTTTGGAGGAACAGTAACCTCTGACAGATATTTTTTGGTGCTGTCATACGTCATTGCTACAAAAAAATTAGATTCTTGAATATATCAATTAATTTACTAGTCGCTTTCTTAAAATGACCTGTTTGTAAGTTAATCAATGCTGTTGCTAATTTGACATTTGGGAAGTAGTGGGTTAGGAATTAGTCATGGTAGACTTCTAATTTTTATTTTTATTTTTATTTTATTGTTGTTATGATATGATATGACCTTAAATAACGAAATGAGGATTCATATAGCTGATCCACACTTATTTGGACTGAGGTGTAGTAGTTGTTTTACTGTTTGGGATTAAACTCCCTCTACCTCAGCTTAGAGTCTTCTGTAGCTGCCCCACTTAAGCTTCCCCTGCCCGGTCCTGTCTCATCAATTACCATTTGTACATGTGATCTAGTGCAAGTAATTTTACGTACTTTGGATTGTGGTTGCTTTATCGTTCGTGCTTTCTGTCTGAAATGGGAAGTTGACCATTGAACTACACTTGTGAATGTCTTGTAGAACCAGAACCGAACATACACTTAAGATTGATGAATGAAGACCCCATCCACGTCATGCCATTACCTTGATTTTGTATCACTCAATTTCCCATGCAACTTCTTTCACTCAAGTCTTGTCACATAGATTGAGAAAACAATTGCAATTTAGTGGCTAACCTTGCTCATTTATTATGCAGGAGTAAGGGAATATTATTTGTTGCTATTGATCAGAGCAAACCCCTTTCAGATCAAGGTCCTTTTGACATTGTGCTCCATAAGGTCCCCATTTTCTACCTTTTCTAATTCCTTTGTGTATTTCTCCCTCTTAGGGGAATGTATACTTTGTGATCTAATAGTAATCCTTTAATTCGTAAACAATCTACCTCCCAAGGCAGGGGTAAGGTCAGTCTATACTCTATAGTCTACCCTCCCGAGACCCCACTTGTGGGATTATACTTTGTTTATTGTTGTTTGTTTGTAATATCTTATAAGGGCATATCACCAAATATCTGTTCTGAAACATGTTACTTGTGTGTATATGCTCGCATACCTAATCCTTTATAGCTTGTCCCCGGGAGATGTCATTCTATAATATGATGCCCTCTATCTCTATCTGACATTTTTGTGCTCCTTTCTTGCAGTTGTCAGGAAGCAAGTGGCGGCGTATTCTTGAGGTTGGTTCATTTGGAAGCTTTCTTTGTGTGTGTATGTGTGTGTTTTACAGAATCCTGTTGATTACAGCTAACATGCATCGTTCAGGCAAATCTGTAATTAGTGTAGGCTAAAATATACATAATTACTTGATGTGGATTAGACATGCTTTAGCAGTGATTGGTGAGACGAGCTGTCTTTTTGCTTAAACTTGTTCTATCTGGCATAACTTGCAGACTGATTGCTCTTTCCTCTGTCATGAATCATTACTTGGTAATTGTGTTAAAAGCCTTGAGCTTCGTGGGCAGATTAGCTGATTGATTGCAGATAGGATTCCTGGTTTCCATATATGGATCTTATTTTTTCCGCGGCTCATCACAATCCTGATATCAGCTTAGAGGAGAGCACTTACCTAATCAATGCCTTTTAATCTTCGGTATATTTCCTTTTAAGTGCCACTCCAATGCTCCCCAAGTTGTTTGGATTAAGGCGTACTGGTAGTTGGGGTCATACTAGTTTTGTCAGAGACTAGTTGTTGGAAAAGGTGAACTCACATTGTGCTCTGTTCGCCTTATTTTTATTCTGCTTTTTAACTGCTGTTTGCTTCTCTAGAGCCTATTTTTAGTTTAATCAACTGAGTGTATAGGAAGAACCTCCATTATTTTTCTCCTTACCTCTTTTCTTTGCTTTCTGTGTAGGAATATAGGCTAACGCATCCAGATGTCACAGTTCTTGACCCTCCGGATGCCATACAGCACGTATACAACCGCCAATACATGCTTGAAGATGTTGCGGACCTGAATTTGTCGGACACCTATGGTAATATTTCCCGTCTGTTCATGGTTATTTGAGAACAATTGATTGCAGTAATTTTAGCCCTGGGAAGCTGTGTGAACTGGGATTGCCACGTTTTCTTTTTCTTCTTGGCTTGAAGAAGTGGGGAGAGGGCCAAATGCTGGGCTGCTGGATAAGGGGGATTGAATGGATTAACTTATTTTTGATTGCCTGACAGGGAAAGTTGGTGTTCCCAGGCAACTGGTTATTGAGAAAGATTCTTCATCTATTCCAGATGAAGTAGGTAAAGCTGATCTGAGACTACCTATTGGTACGTTTTTTCTCTTCTCATTCGTCTTTAATCAACGGATCCTTGGGCAGTTGCCACTTTAAAACTCAATAAGATCTGTACCTCGCTTGTAGCCATCAAAATTGCAACTGTGTAACTTACTGGGGACAAGCATCTGAATAATTTGAAAGTGATCTCTTTCAAATTTGAGCAATATGTAAACAAAGTAATCTGTTCATGGAATTCCTGAATTGAGCTTCTTTTATCTTCTCAGTTGCAAAGCCTTTGGCTGCCAAGTCCCATGAGTTGTCTCTAGCCTATGACAAATTCTCTCTTCAGATGCTAGAACCCCCACTTGTGCTACAGGAATTTATCAACCATGGTACATATATTATTTGAAATATTGAACTGGTGCCTTCCATTCCATGTGCTGATGTTTATAAGTCGTCTTGTTGATGATTATGTATATTTTTCTTGTGGTTGTAGGAGGAATTCTGTTTAAAGTATACATTGTCGGGGAAGCAGTTAAGGTTGTTAGACGATTCAGTTTACCTGATATTAGCAAGCGTGAGCTGTCAAAAAACCCTGGGGTTTTTCGATTCCCTAGAGTTTCTTGTGCTGCTGCATCTGCAGATGAAGCAGATTTAGACCCTTGTGTCGGGGGTGAGCCATCTTTTCCCTCAGTGACTACTTTCTCTTTATCGATACATCAAATACATCATGGTTGCTTTAGATATGTGAATGCACAAATTTATGGCATACACCAAAAGAATAAAGCAGATGAAAAATAAGTGCTTCTTATATTTATTTTTTTATTTCATTTATTGAATTTGTTTCATACAAACAAATTATTTTTAAAAAAAAAAAAATTATTTTTGGACCAAAGGTCTGAATATTTCTCATGAAATTATCAAATACATATCCAGGCTAGTAATTAGACCGTTTTAAACAAATGCCAGATAGCCCAAAAAAGGAAATAAAAGGACAGCTTGGTTTAAATGGCAATATTGGTCTTTCCCAAACCAAGCTGTCCTTTTATTTCCTTTTTTGGGCTATTTGGCATTTGTTTAAAACGGGTAATTACTAGCCTGGATGTGTATTGATAATTTCATGAGAAATAAACGGGCCTTTGGTCCAAAAAATTTTAAAAATAAAAATAAAATTGTTTCTATGAACCAGTCAATGATTTTAAAGCTCTTTAGAAGCTAACACTATAGATCACCAAGAGCTAGGAAGAATGGGTCGCTGTTATTACTGGATATGAGATTTTCCTAACAAGGATGTGACTTGTCTTAGAGTTGTTTTGAGTTTTTGTCTTGTTGAGATTTCTCTAGGACCATGAGCTTCTAATTCTTTTGAATCATGGGATCACAGGAGTCTGGAATGGGTTCCTTTAACGTTGATCTTTTACCACCAACAATAAGCTTTACAATTTTTGCAGTCTCTGCCCCAATACTAGAACATTTTTGCTATTATATTCATTCTAAACGATCGTGCTTTCTTTTCATTTCGATAATTCAAACTTATGCAACTATGTTTCAAATTTGATGTGATGACATTTTCAAGGTGCTACTTTACATTTTCACATTTCATACTATTATTTTAAACACTTGCTTATTAAGAAACTCAAATAAGATGATGCTTTCAAATATTTTACTCCTAAAACCTTGCAATGCAGAATAGGTCTTTGATTATGTGGAACAGAAACATCATTTTCTGGTTAATTACCTTCCTCCATTCGTTCCCGGAAGTGCTTTAAATTGATCATATTTGGATGATGTTTTATGAGAAGATTACAAGAAATGATTGGTTAGGGAGGGGGCCATCCAATCGTGATGGTTCTTTGGTGTATGATGCCATTTGAAGTAGTTCACAGATAGGACACTCAATCTGAGGTTCGAAATTTAGAAACTAAAGAGATACAAAGTGTTCGGAAATCCTTAAAGCTTCTTAGTATGTGGCAAAATGGTATTGCCTTGGAACTCTTAGGTGTGTGGGATTTGTTACATACTGTATTTAGTTCATGTTGCTGGATCAGACCAGTGACATCCATCTTACCTAGGTGAATACTATTCTACTCGGGATGACATATGCTGTACTGGTGCATTTAATTATGTATATCTACGTGTAGAGACCTGAAGTAAATCTTGGATGGTTGGTCATGATTTTCTTTAACATCTTATCCTTTGCAGAGCTTCCTCCGCGGCCATTACTTGAGAAGCTTGCTAAGGAACTTCGACGTAGACTGGTATGTTGCTTTCTGTTTCTCTTTCCATAGATTATGCCGTAAATGATGTTTGGTACTTGCATTACAATTTCTGCATTCTCATGTTCAAGTTGTGGTTCTGCTGATTCATAAGGTAATTTCCTAAAATATTATTGCAATGTTTGTGCAGGGTCTCCGTCTCTTCAACTTGGATATAATTAGAGAGCTTGGAACCAAAGACCGATATTATGTCATAGATATTAATTACTTTCCTGGTAAGAAATCCTTCTAGTAGAATTACTCGCCTTCTGGGATAAAGTAGTTAGATTGTTGTGCACCACTTCTTGAAGAAAAAAGATGTTTCTCTGAAAGTCATGATTGCAATACTTTTATACCATGTTGCAGGTTATGGGAAAATGCCAGAGTATGAGCACATATTCACTGATTTTCTCCTGAGCCTTGTGAAGCAGAAATAATGAGAAATTGCGAAAATCCGCTCCTCATTAACTATTACTTTAAATGGAACTACTGGGAAGGAATTCTCCCCCTAGCACGAGGATGATAGAATCTTGCAAAGATTTCTGTGGCATTTTCTATAAGCTGATCGGAGTTGCTACTTTGGAAGCTTTCCCCTTGGTACACGATTCCAATTTACTGAGCTTGGGGTCTCTTTCGTTTCCTGTCTTTGAATAATTGATAGGTTTAGTGGATTCAAGAAAGCTTGAGCCCTTGGTAAATGTTGGCTGGAGGGTGAACATGCCTGTGTTTGAAGGGCAAATAATTGCTTCCACCTTGTAAATATGCCATTTACAGTAGGAACATAAATGTACATTGTTGGCTCTTCTAATCTACTGGATAGCTTGGTTTTTCGTGTTTTGCTGATCGGAATGTTTCTGAATCACTTCGGTTTTTGCAACATAGTTAACCATGTTGAAAGGATTCTGACTCAAAAAAGTGTGTTTAACAGGGGAAAAGTTGCATGCGTTGAATTTTAAGATTGTCATGTTTAGAACCTAGTCAAGATGAGCACACCATAGTGTAATTGAATGAGTATATGCCTTAATGCATACTCATTGCTGGAACAAACATAGGATGCCCAGCACACAGTGGTTAAAAGAAGTGTATTTGATATTGCTACTGTTTTCTTCTTCATTATTTTTAGTACGAGACCGCTTAGCCCATCTCCCCTTCCCCCATTGCCAGGAGCCTTGTCCGATCACATTTGATTCTTCATTATATTTGCTTTACATATTTAATTACTATATTATTTTACTTGAATTAATCTATCGAAACAAATTCTACATTCTAAAGGTAGGAGTAAAGCCAGCATACACTATCCTCCTAAACCCGATCTCAAGTTATTTTGCACAAATAAGATGACTAGTTTAGCCCACGCTATACTCAAATGCTTTGGGATTTGGTTGGTACATAAGAATATGCATTATACTATTGTTTTATTATCTCTGTCTTGTGTTATCACAAGCTACGACATTTTACTGAAGACGTTATCCAGTCGCAATTTAACATTACTACTGTTATAATATTCACACTTTTATATTACTTCATTACACTGAACAGATCAAAAACTTAACGTAAAACATTTTTTTATCACCTAATAGAGCATCATTCAATCCAAAATTGCGCCAAAAACTATAATTGAACAAGTTGCAAATTTGAACGGGGCAAAAATTCCCCAAAGTATCAAACGGAAAACACCATTATACAAAGCCGAAATGACAAATTACAGAAAAATTACTCAGATTTGGAGTCGGACTCTGAAGCTCCGGAGGCAGCGGGTTGACCCGATTCATCACTGGCAAATGACCACTCCGATGGTAAGGGAGGTAACGGAGCATAAACAGCTGGTCCACGTCGAATATCCCAAGCTTGAGTCTTCCGTGGACGTGTCTTCTTATGGTGAGCTGTAGCCTTCTTCTGTGGCCTAGATGAGCACTCAATTACCAGTCCCCCAACACTTGTTGGTGCCGCCGCCAACCTGGTGGCTCCGCCGGTGAATCCGGTGGTTGAAACAGTTGATGAACGCGGCAACACCGCCATCTGCAACCCGAATATGGCCGAGGCTGACATTTTTTTGTTCTCTTCAAAGCTTTTTTTCCTTCTTCTGGCTGTGTTTAATGGAACCTTTGAAGTGGATTGCCTTCGTTATCTTCTGGTGATTTCAGTTTCTGCTAATGCTACGGCGTCGTTTGGTATTTGGGCCTAAAAGCCTTTTGGGTTATTTGAGTGTTGGATGTAGTAGAACAACAATTGGTCTGGCCCAAATAAATCTGAGGAATCTTAGCTCGGATGATTTACACTTTTGCTTCTATTTAGTTTTGGTTTTTAATTTATGTGCCTAGTAACGAACAGTTTTATCGTAGTTTATATTTTTGTATAATAATATCTTATAACTTATATTCATATATGACTTCAGTTTCTAAAGAATTTATGCCCCACTAGGCATAAGTCCAATCGTTGAAAGACAAAAATTAAAAATCAACTCATTTGAAAGGAAAATAACGTATAATTTTATAAGAAATAGCTCCTAATGAACATTTTTTGGCCCAACTTTAAGAAATAACCCCTATTCTAAATTTCTTAAGAAAAATATGTGGACTTGATTATTTGTGAATTTTCACTAGGTGAGTCGTTAGTTCAAGCTTACATGTGTGTGTATGTTTTTTTAACGAAAGATCTTTAAATTATTTAGATAAATTCAAGGTACTAATTATTTAAAATATGTATTGATTTGTAGTCTTGTGGTTCAGACTTTAAACCCTCCAACATCTTTTATAGTCTGTGCCTTGAGGTGAATTTGACTTAAATAATATTTTTTTTTAAATAAAAGATTAATAGCATTAAGTCTGAAAACTAAACCTAATTCACAATCGATCGAGCGATGAACGGTGTGTATAAAGGGCAGAGACATAGTTAACGTGAACTGATGACTCACGCTTACTAGGAATTCCTCGTTGGAGACCCAAAGGTCATTGTGATTGAAGAATAGTTTATGAAATCATATTGAGAACATAAGTTAAGTGAATATAATTTAGAAAAGGCTCTAGTCAAAAGTACACCGCCTAGTCGAATTCAAATGAGCAATAATCTTATAAAGATCGTGGGACACAATTCCTCAACTTGGGTGTGCATGTTTGGTAATGTTTTCAACTAGTCATAATTACCAAAACTACTTTAATCTTTCTCTAATATTATATGAATTAATATAAAAGTTGTTGTATAATATATGCAGTTGTATGTTGGACATAACTATAAGAAGTAAATGTTGACTATTAGTAGGTTACATGTTTGGAGGAAATGACTTTACTTCTAAAAGGTTAAATTGTTCCTTCAATTGGTGTCAAATAGTTTCATTTTCCTGCCTTTGTCGACGATATTGAAGTAAATTTCACTTGAATGGATACTTTTAGATCTTCATTACCACAATAACACATTTTGCTATTAGTTGTGTATTTTAGCAGAGCTTTGAGTTCACGTGTATCCATACTTTCCTTATTGTTAGGATTTTCCTCTGATTTTCTTACTTTATTTGAAGTTTATTTTTTTCCTAAAAAAAAAGATAAAACATTACCATAAATGTTTTTACTTTTTTGGAAAAAAAAATATAATTTTTTTTCATATTTGGGTTATTCCTTCCTTGGAAATGTTTGGAATCCTATATATTTGAAGACTCTCTTCTCATATCAAGAACACAATAGTATCCATAATGTAAACATTTAGAGAGTTTTGTTTATGAGGAGACTTATTCTCTCAACAGTCCAATATTTTTCTTTTATATTAGTTTTCGTATAATAATATTATGTTTTAGTATACTTTTTGTCATCTAATTTATCATTGTCTTGATTTGCAATTCTTTGCTTTCGCATGACGCTCTAATCACTTTCGAACCCAACACTTGTTAATATATAAATCACTTGCCCCCACTCTAGAAGGATCAATAGTGTTTCTTATCCCCCAAACGTGACTCAATCACTAACCGCTCACTCAACCTACCGGGTTGATGGTGAAGATGTTCAACCAATTATTACAAGACTATCAAACACCACCACCAAAAAATTGATGAAAAAGATACTTCAAAACAAGTAGGTCATACAAAACATACCTGAGTGTGATTCTTACACATAAAAGAACAAACATATACGTCTCATTGCATCTACTGTTAGCCTTGTGAGTTATTATATGCCAGTCTATCCCATTTGTAGTCCGTGACCTTTATTGTTCCCCCACTTATATGGATCATCAAGATTAATGGGTTGACCAACTTCTTGATTAACACTCATCTACACTAATCAGCCCAAAACATCCTATAGCCCAGTAAAAATGAGTTGGTTACATCTAGCTGCATTTTGGCAATTAGTGCTTTGTTTTATTGGAAAAAGAGTAAAATTGCATTAATTTCTTATTTTTATAATTGTGGTATCCGGTACAGCAACAGATACCAACTAACCCTGTTTGTCAATCTATGATCTCATGAATTTCAACTCAACTCATCGAATACTAAGACATACCTTTGAATGTTATGCTTAAGTTAACTTTGTCTTCCAATTAAATTTGATGTACTTATTAGTTATTAATGTGACTATCTCAAGATTTACTCAACTTTGGCAAATTTTAACCAGTTCACTAACAATAAAGGCATATTAATAACATGTGTTGACTAACTTCTAAATTCAATTTATTTTGAAAAGTATTTTTAAAAATAAATATTTTTGGTGAGAATCAATTTATGTTTGACGAATAAATTTTAAAAATACTTTTTAAGTAATAATAATTTTTTTATCAAACTTTTTAAAAGAGCTTCGTGTATTTTTCTAAAGTTTTTTTCTAAAAAACGTCTCCTCACAATCACTTATTTTCTTTAAAAAATTTAACCAAAGAGACTATAAGACCAACTTCAAACCAAGAGCAAATTTATTCTAGTTCCATATTTAAGGGATAATTTTTACTGTTTCCCCTTATTTTCTCGTGTCATTTTTCAAATTCAGAATTAGATATTTGAAAATAATTGAAACCAATGAATTAGGAAGTTAGATTGATTTAACAATGGCAAGATTACAGCCTACGATTATATTATTTCTTGATTAAACAATATGTAGTCAAGTATTAACAATAACACAACAAACGACAAAAATAGCAATTAACAACTATAGAGTAACATAAAAAAATTCACAATCCTTTTATATTAATATCATTAAATATTTATTGACAGCAGCAGCTAGCTAAGCTGGTGATCAATTACAATATTTTCTTGACGATTTCATAAACAATTATTTCCTCTTATATTTGACCCCTCAAACATGATTAGCTACGACATACTTAATTGGATACCACTAATCCTTCTTGCTGACTTTTCTCCTTAAATTAATCAAATCCCCCAAACTTAGTATTTTTTTAAAATTTAAATCATTTCTAAAAAAAATTAAATTAAAATGGTAACTATACATACAACTATAATATTGCTTCATGCCGACGTTATTTTAATCAAAAAGACGACATGCCACGTTTCAAAGATACTCATAAGTCATAACAATAATAACAAATTCCGTATAATTTCAAGATATGATATTTATATAAACAACAATATATTCAGTATAATTCAATAGCTGAAAGGCTAAAAAATTTATATATTAGAAATTTATAAGACGATTTCAACAAAAGAAGACATTACTCTTATTTCGAAAAAAATAAAGAAATTATTTTTAATAGACTATCTACTCAAAAAGATAATAACAATAATATGGGATTGTTTGGTAGCTAGATGAAATTTGAGTTATCCCATTATTATTTGCATAGGATAAATATATATATATATATATTTGAATTTGAAACTCATAATTAAAAATTAAAAATTACTTATCGCTCGACCACATAATGCATTGCATTTTTTCCTCACTCTCAAAAACTGTTAGGAGATCATCATGTGGGACCATATGGACAACAATCCAAGGTTATAAAAGTAATTTTAAGAGTAGGCATAAGGGTAATCTGGTAATTGGAAAACTCCTTCTGGCATAAAAGCGATTCCAGGCTGTACACAGCTGTAATCCAACCACACGAACAGAGTTTCTATTTAGCAGCTAAAATAACCCACTCCTCTCCGTACAATAAATATTTGTAAACAAATACATTAAATAATTTTATATTCCATTTAACAAAGTTTTTTATTTTTATTTTATGATTTTACATTACCGAAAAAGGAGCTTATTAGAGTCGTCTTCTTCCTAAAGATTAACACAGTATTTTCGAGTGGAGCCAATTCTGTACACAAATCCCTATGGACTCTATTTCAACTTCTTCTCAACAACGGCGCACAATAGTGTTTTTCTTTATCTTACGCTTCGCTTATTAGTTCTTCTAATTTGCTTTAGCTTTATACAACTTGGCGAAACCGAGTGTGGGCACAAACCAGAATGGATCCGTGTCCTTTCGTGAGGCTCAGTGTGTGTAATTTAGCGTTAAAAATTCCGGTAGCTTCGAAGCCGGCTCGTTCCGTCGTGCATCCGTCGTCGTCGCCGTGTTTTTGTAAAATCAAGTTGAAGAATTTTCCTCTCCAGACGGCGGTAGTGCCGTGCATTTTGCCGGAGAGTCAGTTTCCGGACGGTCAAGTACAAAGTCATGCGGCGAGTTTTCACCTGAACAAGTCTGATCTCGAAAAGCTGGTTGCAAAGTCTCTGTTCGGCGGCGGGAAGTTGTACCTTCAAATCTCAATTTACACCGGCAGGCGAGGGTCAACATGTGGTATGAACTCCGGGAGGTTGCTAGGGAAGGTTGATGTACCGTTGGATCTGGCGGGAACGGAATCTAGGTCAGTATTGTTTTACAATGGCTGGATTGTGATAGGAAAGGAAGCGAAGAATTCGAGTGCTCAGTTTCATTTGAGTGTTAAGGCGGAACCCGACCCGAGATTCGTGTTTCAGTTCGAAGGAGAACCGGAATGCAGTCCTCAAGTATTTCAAATTCAAGGAAACATTCGTCAACCTGTTTTCACATGCAAATTCAGTTTCCGTACCCCCGGCGACCGTAATCAGAGGTCCAGGTTGGTTCCGATACTTTTTTTTTCAACTTTAGTTCTGATACCGACAGGCTTGACTTGCACAATTAGAGCTCACACTACATTTGCCGCATAAACGATTCGAATTTTCCAGTATTCAATTGCAAAAAAATGTTCAAATTGTACGGGATAGTTAATTTTACGATTCCTAATTAAAGCTTAAAAAGTAGCTTCCAATGTCAGTAATTACAAGTCATTTCTTCCTGTAGTTGGAAAAAATCTTCAACTAACACATAGTTCATGTTTAAAGCAAAGATACTCCACTTTTTCTCCCTTTTCCATTACGCTTCGGAACACTTTTTACTCATGAGTTTTTCAATTTCTTTTAACGAAATCGGAACTGCATTTTGCAGGTCTTTGCCATTGGAGCATAGTAGTTCACGAGGATGGCTAAGTTCGTTCGGAAGCGAAAGGGAGCGACCAGGGAAGGAGCGAAAGGGATGGTCAATTACAGTCCACGATCTCTCCGGTTCACCAGTCGCCGCTGCGTCAATGGTTACACCTTTCGTAGCCTCGCCCGGTTCAGACCGGGTAAGCCGGTCCAACCCCGGCTCATGGCTAATTCTCCGGCCAGGTGACGGAACATGGAAACCATGGGGTAGACTTGAGGCGTGGCGCGAACGTGGTTCAGCAGACGGGCTTGGCTACCGGTTTGAGCTAATCCCAGACTCAGCCGCAGCTGGGATAGTGTTAGCTGAGTCGACATTAAGCTGTAGCAAAGGTGGAAAATTCGTGATAGACCTTGGAACGAGCGTGTCAACAAATGGGAAGTCGACACCTGTGAACTCGACGTCACCGGCGTGTAGCCCTAGAGGAAGCGGTGACTTTGGGTACGGATTATGGCCTTATTGTATGTATCGAGGTTTTGTGATGTCGGCTAACGTGGAAGGTGAAGGTGGAAGTAAGTGCAGTAAACCTACAGTGGAAGTTAGCGTACAACACGTGAACTGCACGGAAGACGCAGCGGCATTCGTGGCTTTGTCAGCTGCCATTGATCTCAGCATTGATGCTTGCAGGCTTTTCTCTCAAAAGCTTAGGAAAGAATTGTGTCCTTCTCAGGATTTACTCTCCTGAGATTCTTTTAACTGTTTTTTTTATTTCCTTTTTTTTTTTTTTACTTGTGAGTGGTAAATGGTGGCGATGAGTTTTAGATATCGTCGGTCACTAGTTGATTGTTAGTACTACTAACGAACATTATTAGGCTCTTTTCTTCAATATGTACAGAGATTGTGGGGGATTTGACTGACAGAGCACTTTTTTTGCCTTAAATTGGTGTGTTGCTCTTTGTAAACTTTCTTCACTATTGCAAGTTGTCAATGTCAAATATTGCTTTCGAGTTTAGCATACTGCTTGGTTGTTGGTATTTCTCAATACAATTTTTAGTTGTTACAAACTGATGGAGAGATACTGTTGAAATCTTGTATTTACCTAAATGAGATGATTAAGGATTAGTATTTGATTATGAGGGGGAACGTGCGTGCACGCAAGCGTTGAAATATTAATTAGAAAGTAGTTTAATACGATTATTAATGTGGGAGATAGCTGTAATGCTGTTTTAATATGGGAAAATTTGTGGTTTGGTGACAATGGTAGGGATTTGCCCGCTATGCTACCAACTGACTTGGAAGGAAAATAAAGTATGTGATATATTTGAACATAGCTTTTAAGAAGCTAAGGTGGGAATATTGGATATGGGAGATTTGAGAGGAAAATCCTTTTTAGTTTTTCAAAAATGACCTTGAGGGTGCTATAGAGTGGTGTTGGTGTATAATATGGTATATATCTGGTGCAACAGTAGCAGAAAGGCCAACTGTTTTGTGGTTTGTGTGGGTGAGTGAGTGAGGTGGTGGGGACCAATATTGTAGTATTAGTGGGGGAATTGGAAATTAAAACTAACAGCCTGGCTTTTATCAGTTAATGTATCAAATTGAACGTCGAAGCAAGACTAGGTCGGCCCATTTACTAACAAATTGCCTAGCCACTCATACCCAACACTATTACAAGTATTAATAATGCTTGCATAAAAATGATTACGCTTCAAATAATTTACACAGAGGGTGTGTATCTAAATTTGAAAAAAAATTCAGACTTCCAAAATAGTGTTCAACTATCAATAGATAATTACTATTACACCTGTTCACAAAAGTAAGAATTTTTCCTTTAAACAAAGTTCCTTCAATTCTATTCTTGTTCACTATTTTCAATGTAGAAACGTAAATGAAGTGGGGATCTGGTCTTTAGATTAAAACTGGTCAATATATTGTACTGCCAGAGATGTTATACTAGTAACATTTATTATGCTGAGTGTGTATGGTGTTGTAATAGGTTCAGAATGAGTCATTCCTAACAAGAATCCGAGGTCGTTGTCTCTGTTGCTTCTTAACTAAGCACTCTTTCTTCTATATACAGCCATCACGCCACACAACTCACGTTCCTCTCTATTTTGGTAAATCGAATATTTATATCAAATCAATAAATATATCATATTGTACATGCACATCTATCACTTAATTATGGTAATAAATGTGTGTAAGAAATTTCGACAAAAGATGTTCAAGGATAACTTTGAAGGTGTTCAATTCCGTTCCACTAGTACAATTTCCTCCTACTATAACATTAAATGGGTGTATTGTGACTCTTAACAACAGACATTACAGACAGAGTAACGTGAAAGTTCCTTTCATATTTTTCTAAGGTCAAATCACAATCCTTAATTTAAATTTGTACTTTTTCTTTATCATTTCTTTTTCTTGGATTTGGAATCCATGCTACAATTGGTAAAGAAAATGGTATCGACAATTTGAATTCATTACAACAACGACCTCAAGTTAGTACGTTACGATCAATATTCAAAATTGATAAATAGTCAAAGAAGACGCATATGAACACATGACATGAATATATACATCACCATTATATAATTATTATTGTGTTTAATACGCATTAATATTCTTTTAACGAGTTCATTTTACCTATTTTCTCTTCACTTGTTGTTCCTCGTTTTGTAACATGATACTTTATGGTTGTTAATATAATGTTTATCCAAACTTTTATTATTGTCAACATTATAGTTAAACTTGTTTTCAACACTTATTTATATCAAGTAGTGAGAGAATATTATTCAAGGGAACCTCTTCATCTGAACACATCTGTATTGATTTTTAGCAAGTACCAAGCTATGCTTCATGATTTGCTTAATACTAATTACAATTAAACTAAGTACTTGATTACACATAATCATAAACTCATAATATAGACAAATTTTATACACTCAAGTATAAAAGAGTTTCCACCACCATCAAAATCATAATTTTTCATTACATGTGTATAAGTTAAAGTCGAACAACTCATAATTACTAACTTACCCTATCAAACAATTCAAAATCAAACTTAATACCAACCATATGAATATAATAGAGCATTTTTAAATATTTGAAACTATCGAACTCAATTGTAACCTATATTATTTGAATTCTTTAAAAAATATCGATTAGTGTGTCATTCCACGTTTTTTAAATATTCACTAGCCTACCATGAAGATGGTGAGCCAAAACATGTGGGCCTAAAGGAGTTCATTTTTGGTTATTGGGCTTAAGATCCTTATCGAACCGGAGCTGACCCGTACTGGTTTGGTAGATCAAAATAGGAACCGGGGCGGAGAAGAGAAGAAAGTGCGTGTGTGGGGTGAGAGAGATAACGAGATGGAGCTGTTAGGATGGTGGTTAATGCTAGTGGGTACACTTCGGCTTGCATCAGTATGGTTTGGCTTCGTCGACATTTGGGCTCTTCGTCTCGCTGTTTTCTCCAAAACTACCAGTAAGTTTACACACCTTTTTGCTTATATTACGCTTAGTGCTTTGCGATGCACGCTCATTTCGGCTTTTTTACATTCTCGTGATCTGTATTAGGAATCATATCCCTTTGCTTTCGCCTTATTTTGTGTGATTTGTCACATAATAAAGTGCTTTTTTGGTGATTTTATGCCATTGTTAAGTGTGATAATTTTCTGGTAGCCTATATCTTGTTAATATCTAGGATCATATATTGATAGATCAGGAATTTAAGTTAGTGTATTGGGCCGAGGGTCTTTCGGAAACAGCCGCTCTAAGGTCTGGGTACACTACTACACTCTGTGGATTTTCATGGGATATGTTGTAGTATTGGGGTTAGTTACCAGTGCAATCTATTATTACTTTGTGGTTGTAGATTCGAATTTAGTATAGATATAATTTGAATCAGTTACAGTAGTCAGTATGAGCTCATTTACTATAGTCTTATTGGGGTTTAGGATGTACCTTACACCTGTGTTTGTGGTACGTAATAGTCTTGCCCGATGGATTAGATGATGTGCATGCAAGCTGGACTGGACATCACCGTTATTCTCTCTCTCACACACTCACATTTTAGAAGGAAAAAAAATCTATTAGTTACATATATATAATTCGAGCAGAGGCAGTTTGGATACATGAACTGTTTTAAGTGTTGAAACTTTGGATTTGTCCCTAGACTAGATGCTTTTAATTTTGATTGGGAAAATGAATAAGGGACTATGTACTCTTGAATTGATTTGTTACACCATAGGGTTGAAATGGCGATAAGAATGAGTAAACGGATCAACACATTCATTTGGGCTCAAGACTTGTCTTTTGACTTCATTTCCTTGACATGATTTTATAGGCAATAGGACGATAGAGTTTTCCCAAAAAGAAGCTAATTGTTTCTATTTGACCACAAACATTGCATATAACTGGAAAAGAATAATTTTTTAAATAAGGAACTGGATAAGAATCATTTCTTAAAACCTTATTCGGATATGTATAAGCACAATTAGTTAAAAGAAGTGATTGTCATAAACTTCTGTAGCTTGGCCTTAGCTCTTAATTTTATAAGAAAATATACTATTCTCTTGCAGTGTTAAGATGTCCCACATTGGTGGAGGGATGTGAATTTGGTCTCCTCCTTATATGGACTTGGACAAACCTCCCCTCAGGAGCTAGTTTTTGGGGTTGAGTTGGGCCCAGGTGCCATATATTTACATGGTATCAGTGCCAGATCCATCCCAATTTGGTGTTCACCGATGATGGGCCCCCATTTGGAAGTGTTCCTTGCAGGGGAGTGTTAAGATGTCCCACGTCGGTAGAGGGATGGGAATTTGGTCTCCTTATATGGACTTGGACAAACCTCCCCTCAGGAGCTAGCTTTTGGGGTTGAGTTAGGCCCAGGTGCCATATCTTTACATGCAGTATTTTGTAGCACTTCTGTCATGCCTCACTTCATTCTTACCTTCTTATTCTGTTTATTTATTTAAAAAGGTAAAATTGCTCCCCTCGACCAGAATTTGGTAATTCACAAATGGGCATATCACCTCCAAACTCTCCACATAGTTCTATCCTTTCTAAGAGAAGCCTTTCTCCTACAATTGCATCACAAAGACTTCGTAAAAAAGTTCTCTTTAAGTTTGTGAAAGATACATAGGTTTTTATGTCATCTCATTTGGGTTATGTTGCATTATTCTTCAATCCAGCTGGAGAATGGAGTTGATAGAATCTGAGAATTTGTTCGTCTTGCTTGATTGCTGCAATAGTACTTGTTTGACCCCAATGCACCTATAATAGTATGTTTTATCATCCAGTAAGATTGACTTATATGTTTCTCGTCTGGCTTGGGTCAAGTGGCTCAAAATGTGGACAACAATGTGCAAATTTTGTGGTTGCAACTTTCTAAGGTATAGCTTTTGTTGTGAAAATAGAACCTTAAGTTACTGGTAGTGCAGTCAGTAACATATTTGATTACACATTTGGTACTCAACTTCTTGAATAACTTTCAAGAACAGCAACTTTGTAAGCACATATCTGTCATGCATCTTAAGTTTGACAAGTGATGATACTTTGTATTGCTTGGCATCACAGGTTTTACTTGCAATTGCATTGAAATTACCACACGTTACTTGACACAATCTTATACTATTTTTCTAATGGGAACTTTTTTTTTTATTATTTATCATGTTGCAGTGACAGAAGTTCATGGGAGGACATTTGGAGTGTGGACTCTGCTAACCTGCACTCTTTGCTATCTTTGTGCATTTAACCTTCATGACAGACCTTTGTATTTGGCAACCATTTTATCATTTGTCTATGCCTTCGGTCATTTCTTGACAGAGTTCTTGATCTATCAGACAATGGAAATAAAAAATCTGGTTACTGTCGGTATATTTGCAGGTATTGTTCCTTCTCGAGGTTTTTTAATTATAATTAGCGCTACTAGATCTTGCAATTGTTTTCGGTGTTTCCCCTCCATCCCTGGGTTTGGTCTGCTATTAAAACAGTGGAAGTAAAGATGGAATTAGGCATCTAGTGCTTTCAAAAGGCAAGAACTGCTTTCAAATGATATAATCTGTGACTCGACCTTTATTCACCTAGTACCATGTGCTTTAAAGTTTCTGTTAAGCGTCTACTAATATGGACTGGCATCATTTAGTTGTAGCATGTCACTGAATGTGCAACTTAATCATTTGAAGACCCTGCTTGTGCTCCTCCTAACTTTTCTGATATAATCTTTATCAAACTTCCCCGTATTTCTTCCCTTTGAACTTTTTGATTGCGCTGATTGAACTCTTGCAACTTGTTTTTCTTATGAATTAAAGCCTATCTTTTGGGTGCAGTGCTGGTTGCTTAAGCCCAATTTACTACCTAAAGATGTTAGTTACTTAATGAAAAAGGAGATGACGAAGCAAATCTTTAAGATGGTTCTAATAAAAGGGTTGAAATTGTTATCAACTTCTGAACATCTTTACCTATGTTTGTGGTTTAACTATAAAAGGAAGTTCCAATGATCTGGAGGTAACGAAAAACTACAGCCACATTAGTGGCATTATCTTCCTGCATCAGCGCATTCTTTTCTTTCTTTGCAGTAAATTGAGTTCACTCCTGATCACAATTCACACACCACTTTAGACTGTCTAAAGAGTTCCATTTTCTCTCTCTCAGGCACATCTATAGTTTGGATGTTGTTGCAGTGGAATGCACACCAACAGGTCAAAACTAAGAGTCCATAGAACCGAATCAACAGCAGCGGCTTGAAGCAGATTTATCGGATGTTACTCCTCTCAACCTATGCCTTTGCTGCTGCAATTTAAGGCCTTCGAGTTTTAGTTGTGGAAACATGCTTTCATGGTTGAGCTCTGAAAGAAACTTCTTGGCCACAATTTCTTAATGTAATGTCCCAATGCCAGTTTTTCTTCTGATTGGCTTTTGTAACAATGCAAAGGATTATCTATCTTTCAAACTTTTTTATTGGAATTTTTAGACTACTTTCTCAAACTTGGAACGACCCAAGTTTTTGTCTTCTACTAGTATTATTTTATGCACGGTGGATCCCTCATTTCTGTGTTACTTTTTCTTTTTAGTTGACACTTGGTATCAGTTTTATTTTTTTGCTAATTTGGCCATATAGAATAATTGAAGCAATTGAGTATGATTGGCAGTAGCCAATTTCTTTCATCAACAGAATCTTAAACTGAAATGAGTCATATTTAGAGTGCAGAAAGCTTAATTTTGTGTTGAAATACACACAAATTAATAGCAATTGTCTGTCTAAATCATAGTAACACTAGTAAATTACTACTCATTAGCATGAACTTAAAACACTCCTCTACTACATCTTCATCAGTTAGAATTTTGGCTTTTCCCAAAATTACAATACTAAAACAAGGGCAATTCAACACTCTAATTCATAATTATTTATCTATTACTTAAAAATACTATATAATTTATTTTTTCCTCAAACTGCATCTGTACTTGTTGCATCCTTATCATCTTCATCAATTATATCTTCCAATTGTTCATGGTCTCCAACTCCATCACCCTCATCATCTCCATCATTCTCATCTTTTTTCCCTTCATCTAATTCTTCCTGTTCAAGATCTTCATCTGGGTTTTTTTGAAACTCAGCAGCTAACTCATCTAACAGCAACGGATTCAGATCTTTCCTCCCTAACTTCACAGCTTTTTGCAAATCTTGTTCCTTCAATGATTTTTCACCCAAATTTCCCACTTTAATCTTGCTGTAAGACTGTTTTACTTGGTAAATCAACCACAAACATATCAAAAACATTGCAAATCCTTGAAAAACATGCTTTAATTTGAACCCTTTTGTCCTCATATTCCTACTTGATGATTGCTTCAACATGTTTAGTATATTCACAATATTGCTATTCCTTCATGTTTTAACTACTTGGAATCTGTGTGAAAAATCAGATATTAAAAATAAATAGATCTTATAATAAAATAGTATTATTAAAAAAAATGAAACTTACCAGTAGAGTAAAGAAGATGAGTGTGTAGTAGTATTTGAGATGAGGTGTGAGGCTCCCACTTTATGTGGTGCATCTGTGTTTGTTATTTGGATGCGTCGGTAGAAGGAATTTAATGAGGG
This sequence comes from Solanum etuberosum, assembly GCA_029582245.1. NCBI lineage: Eukaryota > Viridiplantae > Streptophyta > Magnoliopsida > Solanales > Solanaceae > Solanum > Solanum etuberosum. The sequence goes on from JAJONR010004220.1 coordinate 39,055, forward strand.
TCCAACACTGGAGTCAAAAACATTAATTGACATATAATAGCGTAATTACTAATCATAACTATAATTTATTTTTATTTTTAAATATAATTAGGTAAAAGAGTTGTATTAAGTAGGTATTAGAGAAAATTTGTATTCAGGCAATTGATATTAATTACATCTTGTATTAAGGCAAAGGATATTAATTATATCAATGCATATTTATTATAGATGAAAACGCGTGACAAAATATAAATTAATGTATATTATGCTTTTATTATAAAACTCAAAATGTAATTATGATAGATAAGTTTTTAAGTTAAACCCTTCAAACCAATAATAAGTAGAGTACCTCAAAATGCGACTATTAAGAGCATGAGCTACTGATTAATGACGTGATTGAAAATTTAAATTTTAGTAAAAATAGAAAATACTAGAAGGTTTTTTTTCCCCTTAAATCTAGATCTTTGTTGGTAAATTTATATGATACCTATAGAGATAAATTTTAGATATCCGATGAAATTATTAAAGTGTACATAAATTAATTCGATCCAAATATCACCATCACACAACAAAATAGAATGACATAAAACTCTTTTAGTAATTCATGCACAACTAATATGAGACATCATTTAGATTTTGACAATTATTAGGGGTCGTTTGGAAGAAGGTTAACAAAAATAAAACTACATGAATTAATATATATATATCCTGTCAAACATGGATAAGAAATAATATTAGTATAATTAATCTCTCCATTCCTAATATATCATATTCAACACTATCTTATATATCATACCAAACAATCAGAAGTGAAGACAATGTGTTAGTTATTTGTTCGATCGAGCACAAGAACTTTGATTTAAATTCGGAATTCTTTCATACAATAGATAAAGGGAGCAGGTGGGCTCTGGCCTCTCTGATGGGGGCTTTTCTTTTCATAAAGTGTAAATTATTGGTCTGAGTTAACTCCATGTGAAATTATGAACTGGATCACCTGTTACACTGCCAATGCCCCCAAAATATGTGTACTCCTTTTCATTTTTCTATTGTTTTTTTTTTTATAAAAAAAATTTACTCAAATTTGAACATTTAGCCCTTGTGTATATAAAAAAGCCAAGTATTATAAAAAACATGGAGTATTAACTAGTTAAAAAATAAACAAAAATGAAAAGGTAAATGTCATATCATAAAAATATGCATTCATTCATGTGTGGAATTTGAAACTCTACGACAATAATAATAATTAATGACTATTTTTTAATTATAAGAACTGAAAGTAATTATTTGTAAATTTTATGCGCCATGTAATATCATTAGTGGGCTCAAGCCCTTTTGTTTTATGGGCTTTTGTTTGATGAGATACAGTTCTTTCACATCAGGATAGAAAAGGCCCACCAAATTCATTAGACAGAGCAAAATCGAGTCTTTATTTACTTTTTTATGCATGTTTTTGTGATGAGTAAATTATTAATTTTAGAGCAACTTTCACATATAGCAAACATAAAAATCATATTTGTATGTTATAGCTATAATTTGCAAGGTTGCGCTCCATAGCAAATTTTATGTTTGCTATGGAGCTTTTGATTTGTATAATTTGCTAGATACATCCAATTTTATACAAATTGTTCAGTTTTGTATAAATTCATTTATACATTGTAATTTGTATAATAAGATCTGTATTTGTATAATTACAAGTGTATATGATGAAAATATATGTATTTGTATTTGTATATACACTTTTCTGTTGCTTTATACAAACACAAACGCATTTTATACATTTGTATACCGAACCAGATGGCAAAAAAATGGGATGTTTGCTGCGAATTACAAATAAAATAAACTATGGCTATAACATTGAATTTGAATTAATAGTTTTCTATTTCATACAATTTTCCCTTAATTTTACTCTTATAGAAGATCAATTTGATTAAGAGTCCTCAAAATGAAGTAGAACTATATTAATTCAATTTTAAGTTTATGAATTAAAAATATTTAGAAAATTTATTAATTGCAAATTCTCACATAAAATTAGTGAAAGATCAAAAGTTAATGCTTGTTCATGATATTTGAACATTTTTTTGAGATTTTGATTTGAAATCTCAAATGCCCCTAAAAGGTAGGATTTTCAATTTTTTGAAACAATAATTAAAACTCAAGCCATTAATATATATTTTACAAAAAGATTCATGAGATTCACATATTTTTATAAGAATAACTTTTGAGACTCAAATTACAAGTCCAAAAAAATTGTAACTTCAAATCACCTTATAGATGAGTCGATTTTCTTATTTTTCCTTTCCCTACCCCCCTATTATTTTTTTAAAGAAACAAAAACACAAATTAACCTATATTTACTTGCACTCAGAAAAAGTAGTAACGATAATAACTAGGAGTGTGGGCAGAAATACACATGCAAAACAACTATACAATTTATACATTCGAGGTATAACCAGGCCCAAGTAAAAACTCAGATACGTCGATTCATAATTTCTTTATAAAATGAAGTATTTTATGTAATTACATATCCTTAATAATAATCTATTTGATTGACGATAGAGTTACTAATCCAGCAAACTTAGAGATGAGTAAATCTTTTTTTTTTTTTTACGATGTATGAAAATTCTAGATTTGCGGAAAACAAACCTCTCTTTTTTCCTTTTGTAACACATAAAATCTTGTAAGATACGAAAACATGAGCAGGTCCCCCTCTCTTTTCTCTAGCTTCTGTTGTACAGTGCACACTGCCCACTGACATGCCTCAACAGCCGCCCCCACTCTTACTTGCCTTCCTTCTTTCAAATTACTCATTCTCAATTTGTTTCACATTTTAAAAATTAAACTTTTTTAGTTTAAGATCAAAATATTCTAGCGACATTAAATATATTTTTAAAATTATAAAATTCAAGCTAAAATAAGACGAATAAATTTAAACAAAAAGAAAGTAAAACCAAACCCATCTCACTCACTATCATCACATTCACGTCACACCTACTAGCTATGCATCTTTTTCACAGAATGCGATGAACAATAATCCAAACTGCTCCCTCTGTTACACACATTGAGGAGTCGTGTTGGTTGATAAATGCTATTTAATTGGCGATAATATAAATTACATATACCAAGTTCATTCAATATTAAATAGAACATGAAATAATAAATTTGAGCCAAAGCTTTATGTAAAATAGAATATAAAATAAAAGTAAAGTTTAAGTCAAAATTTGTGTAATTTATACTAGATAAAAATATGGTAGCCATGCATATACATTAAACCATGTTTTAAACACAAAAAATAGCCTCTAAGAATAATGAATGATGATTTAACACTACCTTTGTTATTAATCAAACAACTCAAAATTAGCAAATCCAAAATTTTTAATCTCTTGTAATTAGCTCAATTCACTTCCTAAATTAGAAGTGTTCTTTTAATAAGAGAGAAAAAAAAAAACAGAAAGAGGAAAAGATGGTACTACAAAAGTGCTAATTAAGATATGTACAAAATATGCATTATCACAAATCTTGATTATGCAAAAATCTACAAAACCTAGCTACAAGCTAATCAAACTTAATATTCATGTATATAGACATTTGAAGAAACTTATTTTCTCCATAACCAAAAAAAAAAGATCTTTTTTTCTTCCTTCTTTAATCAAGGATTAAAGAAAAAATTCCCACACTTACATTTCCAACACATAGGCTTATAATTTGATATATCATCACCTCTTGAATATGCCAAGAACAAATTAGGAAATGCATTCAATTGATGATGAATTTTTGATGCTTGTTGCTTCTTGAGATTTGGCACAATTGGTACTTGAACTGCTTCACATGGTCCACAATTTCTACATCTTCCTTCACATCTTGGTGGTCTTGAACCTATTAAAGATCTCATCTTTATCATCTTCTCTTCATTTTTCCTCTGTTTTTTTTTTTCAAACACAAAACAAATTCTCATTAATTTTTCTTATTGAATTAGAAAAAAAAAATCAAGATTCAAGAACCCCACCTGAGTAATAACACCAGTTTGTGTTTTGAGTATTCTCCTACCTGCAAAAGATTGAAACGTTTCATTAAAAATTCAATCTTTTTTCAAGATTTTATAACTTTAGACAAAATCTTGAAAAGACCCTTTTTACCTTCAGCTGTTAATCTAACATGTGTCAACCCAGAAATGAATAAAAGTAACAAAAAGATAATAGTCTGTAGATTTCTATGCCAAAAGACTATAAATTGAGAACATGCCATTGGATTATTTTTTTCTTCTTACAAGAAAGTGCAAAAAAACAGAGGAGATTTTGGTATGTTTAATCAAGAATTGAGTGAAAACACATTGTTTGTAGATGAAGAAAGAAAAGAAGTAGAGGTAAATTTCTGAAAAGGGAATGACTCTTTTTCAGTAGCTAATCAGAAATCCCAAGAAAATAGAGAGGTAAAAAAGAAAGAATGAAACAAATACTAATAGAGTTAATAGAACAAATAAGGATTTTGAAAAATGAAGTGAGAAGTCACAAATTAAAAAAAGAGGGGAAGGGCTTTTTGGCATAAAGAGACAAGTGAATTCAGTGGTGTAGTTTATGGTCTTTCATTTTCTTTCATTTGTCACTCACTTTGTCCCCTTCCTAATTTGTAAAATATATCACACACACACCAACCCTATATTGCTACTGTTTTGGTTAGTTTGGTTTTTGAGCAATTCAACTTTAACACGCTATGTATTGTAATCTTTTCGTCTGATTTTGACTTGACACGATTATTTTGTGAAATGTTAAAATTAAACAGTTGTTGACAAAAAGGAAAGAAACGTTATTTTTTAAATGGAGTAAATATGAAAGTAAGATAAATAAATTAAAATTGAGGGAGTAGTATGTTTTTTTTCTTGTGTGTTGGATAATGCCACATCCTGCCTTTGACAAGGTCCACGGGAGGCTGGATGGCTCGAGTTAGAGTCAATGACGCTTGTTTGATAGATTTAATTAAGAAATAAAATTATACTTTTATGATACTAGTTACTATATTTTTTAATATAATGATAAACGTTTGATCCTAATTCTTTATCGACTTTCGAATGAGTGTGGAGATGAAGTAAGTAAATTTAATTTCCAAGAAAGATTAGCACATATTTTTAGGAAAGTAGGTGTGTATAGGGGGTGGTTTTAGAGTGTGCAGGTACCCTGATTATGATGAGAAGGGTTATCTCCAAATCCACGCAAAAACAGTTGTACCATACTTGGTCATATGATATCACACAATCAATCACAATTTGCCAAGTCAAATTCAACAAAATAATTGGAATATTTCATTTTCATGGATACGAATGACGCAGTGTAATTTTATAAATAGAGTCTAGAAAGAGTGAATATTTATCTCTATCTTGAAAAGATATAAAGGTTGTTGCCGATAGGTTTTCGATTCAAATAAAATATATTTATATAAAATAATATTCAAGTATATTAAAGCAAACATTACTGATGGTGGTTGACATTGACATAGAATGTGAAGCTTACTTCACTGTTTTACCAATTGCATTTTTCCTATGCGAAAATGAGTATAATCATGTATCCTTAAAATTCATCGTTATATACTTGATCGACCTTTTTGCTTCTTTCGCATAATAACTTTCTTTTATGTGAAAACTTAATTATATTGGGTGTCTACATCAGTCATTAAATCAATCGATGCATAATAAACTGTATTTGCACAACACTTCTTTCACTAAAAACATAGTTAATTATTACGGATTTTCATCTCGTTAAATCACTAATATAATTTGATACATAAACACCTGTTGCATATTTTACTTTTCTTCTTCTTCCACATAGTAGACAAATATTGTATAATTGTTCGATTTTTTCTTAGTTTGCTAATGAACTTTTAGGTAAATCATGTTTAACTCAATTTTTTCGAAACTTAAATTGAAAGAAATCTCCTTAACTAGGACATAAAATCGTAAAATTCATATTTTCTAGGGAGTAGACATTGCACTTTTTATTATATTGACAATAAACATTAGCAGTAAGAATGATAAGAGGGAAATCTTGAAAACCTCAAACCTATTATTTGATCAAAAGATTATGTAAGGCAAATATATATTTGACCAAATGAACAAGGCAATTCTGTTTTCAAAGGTATAATAATGGAGGTGACAGATATAAGTAATCATTTTTTTACAATACAAAAACTACTATCTAGGCCGTTTGGTCCAATTTCAATATGAAATTATAATATGAAGTTGAAGTTTTATTTAGACATGTAATTTAAATTTTTTTATTTTATATATTTTTTCATAAATATAAAAATTCATAAGTTGTAAAACTATTTAAATTATTCTTATTCTTATACAATCATACTAAATAAGCAAAAGTTTATAAAATCACATAATACACTATTACAAAGTTATTCTTAAAAAATACAATATTTATTGATCAAACTTTAATTTAATGAAAAATAAAATTGAATATAAGTTGTAGTGACCGGTCTTTAATATACCCCCCCCCCACATAGTATAGACAATTTTCTCACGTTGAACTTATATTTCTTGATCATATGACCGAGAAGACAAATCAACATTATTACTTTTAGTCATTTGTTGGTCAATTTGGTTGGTAAATAAATTTGATCAAAATAATAAAATTGATGAATATAAATGGTAAAGTAGGAATTGATTTGAAGTAATTAATAAATTTTATATTGGTGAGAATAATCGTTATATGAGATATAATTGATTTAAAAAGTGATGATATGAATTATAAATTTTATTTACATATGTAATAAATGACTAGTAGATATAAATGTAGGGTTGATTTTGCAAAATATAAACGTTGGCTTAATTGTTGTATTTGAAGAATCCCAAGTCATGATTTAAAATTCTCAAATCATAATGTTCGGAGAATTTGGATTTCATCATGTGATAAAATCAACATGAAATTATATATCCAAACATTAATTTCATCTCATAATTTTATATCGCGATATGAAATTCGTCACACATTACAGTGAACAGTGGACTTTAACTATGAGCACGCAAAAAGTTTGCCTTCCTAGGCTGGAATAATAGCTGTAAAGTTATATATATGGTTATGATATATTTGTTTTTCTGCTTTCCATTACCCAATTAGGAACTTTTTAAATTTCAAAAACAAAGAAAAAAAACTTTCACAAATAAAAAACATGGGCTTCAACCCATATTTTGCAAAATTAATAAGTAACTGATTTTGTTAGTAAAAAGTCACAATTATTGTTTTGGCAGGAGGAAGTGTAAGGGACCAGCAGTAACTTATCGTTTTAGTCTGTCTCTTTAATTTTAATATTTTGCGTCACATGTTTAACCTATTTTAAATTTAAAATCATAAGACTCAAAAATTATCTTTACTTTCTCAAATTTTATGTTAAGTCAAAATTAAACAAATAATTTGAAACGCATGGCCTACTTCAAATTTTATTGTACATGATGCATTAAGGGCAGTAGTCAGACAGTAGGGACCAAATCTTACCTGAACCTGAGATTGGGTTACCTGCTTTTTTATCTGTTTTTTATTTTAAAGATACTGTAGGACTTGGCCAAACTGGACTTGCATTAACGTACACATCAATTGCAGGACTCTTTTTCTTTCTATATATGTTTTTTTTTTCTACTTAATGTTTGGGTAAAGGTATGGGATTGCAAGTGGTAGCTCTGTAAAAATAAGGAGATAGAACAAAATTATAGTATTTGTTTTTTCCTTTCGACAAATCGGACTAGAAAAAGGACTAAATCTCAGTTGATCAAGTTAATCGTCTGTTTTATTTAACATAGCCATGTAACAGTCTGCACGTTAAAATGCTATACTAATACACGGTTGAATCGGAGTAGAAAAGGACTAAATCTCAGTGGATCAAGTTAATCGTTTGTTTTAATTAACATGATCATGTAACGATCTACGCGTTAAAATGCTATGCTTACACACAAAATAAAAGTGAAAAATAAAGAAAGTTAGCCTTCAAGATTGGATCACATGATTTGTTATGGTATACAAGAGAGTACTTGTCATTACATTTGAAGAGATACAAGCTGTATTAGTTACATATACCAAGTGGGAAGCTAAAACACTTTACAAATGATTGCACTATATATGCTCTAGTAACTATAATACACTTAACTTGAACTTTTGACTTATCATTTCTATCTTCTTTTTTTTTTTGATGACCGTGGTGTCTAACCCAGCTTTCGCACACCTTACCTAAATCCACGGGATACCTGCCCCCTTCCACAAGCAACAAGTACCAAGTAACTTTGTCAACCAAGGCTAAGTCAGATGGAAAGAATCACCTAGTAACTTGTCATTTCTATCTTGAATTAGTATGCATGTATCCTCTACAATTTATGCAGCAGACGCTGTAAATTGCACAGGCCTCCAGCGAATACAGGAATTATAAATACAAGAACTTCCCTACGTCTATAAGGCGAAATTGTCAATCATGTGTTGTATAACATCTATTCCATCGGAATTAATGTTATAGGACTGCACCTGTAATTGTAAAACGAAAGACAATAAAAGATTTGTTACTGCAAACAACCTTCCTGTGGAACAAAGCACAAAAAACAGAAACCAAATGGCAAATGATTGGTGAAAAATGCAGCATTGCTTCAGGTGAAAGAGTAAAAGACGAACGAAGGAGCTGCATAAGTTGAGAGATAAAATGCAATCGAGGATCTATGTGTGACATGAGAACTGGATAGTCCTAATGCTTAGGATATACATCTAACACGTTTGACGAACTATACATTCAACAAGGACCGCTCTTTTCTTATTTGAACTTCTCTGCTCTTTCTTTATTCCATTCCTCATATTAACCAATGCTTAGAGTTTTGAATTCAGAAAGAAAAAATCATAAAAAACTACAAAATTTGCTTCTGTTCGTTGAAAACAAATAGTTCAAGATCACGATGACTTTATACATTCCTTTTGGGATCATTGAGACCTTTGGTTCAAAAGAAGCTAAGTGGATGGTGAAGATTCATCATTCATATTCCCCAACTAGCTATTAATTGGCAGATTTATAACCTTAGTTACCCGTTAGAGCCTAATTATCCCTTCTTCATACCCACATTATTGTCTAACCTACTCTTTATGACCGTATAGTCTGCAAATTTATGACTGTATCATGAGTTATACCAAGGTATGGGAGAAAGGTGGATTTTTTATGAGCTCTCGGGGAAAAAAACAAACACCTCAAGCTAAGTAAGTGAATGAAAACACATAGACATGAAATGAAAATCCCAGAGTAAATAGCTAATGAGAAAGGAATTTGCCTAAGATCATAATAGACTGATATGTGGTGAAATCTATGATGATCAATAGTGAAGAAACGTTGAAAGCAGAAGCTCCTTAGAAGTGTGTTCAAGACGGAACAAATACATGCCTGAATTGCTGTATGGGCGAGGAATTTCTGTATACTTCCTTTGAAGCTAACATCAACGCGTTCCCAGCTCAACTTTGTTAAACCTCTGATCATAGCCTCTACAGCAGTTAACCAATAAGAAAAGGTAAACAACAAAAAAGTATGATGAAGCTGATTATAAAAATGCTAAAAGCGAAAACCATGTGATGTGCATTGAGATTCCCCTGGTTAATTAGGTAGTATCTATTACTGCCACTAATAAAATGAAATAGCAGAATGGGGGTTGAAAACCATTATCTGACAAAAATGGCTGATATTACAGAATGAGCAATCAACCGTACGGCATTCTAAGTATTTGATAGTTACTTAAGTAGTAAATTCTACCGTTTATGCAATTGACACAAGTAGCTTAAGTCTCGAAGGTGGGATTACATAAACTACTGGAATTAGTGTGAAGTGGACCCATGCTCTCTTTTTCATTTAGGCAGCAGTTCTTTGATGCATCTCAGTGTAGTCTTTCCGAAAAAAACACACTATAAGACTGTCTGAACATCGCAAGATGCAACTAATATGCAGAATCAACAGCTATAGATCCACGATTTTAGGATAATAAAGGTAAGTGTTTCTGAAAAGGAAGGCTAACATACTCAAAATTGCTCCTCAAAATACCATTAAAAAAGAAAGAAAAAAGGTACTAACCTTCCATTTCTTGAGACTTGTGTATGTTTATATTGGCCATAGTAGGAGTTTCTTCTGTAGAACTAACACTTGTTGCCTCATCTACGTTTACAATATGTGGGTATTTATCCACTTTTTTCATGTTTCGACGCTGAAAAGAAAAGTATTAGTTGTATGATGAAAGCTTTTGCTAAAACTCTAATGTCATAACTTTTACCTTTGGAAGCTCACTTCTGCGCCGCAAAGATGATGTACTCCATCCAACAAGATCTATACAAGTGTTAAGGTTTTTCACATTATAGGAAATAAGTTAACATATGGGATTAAGGACTCGTTGATCAGCATAAACACTTATCTACTGTTGAATTATCTCATCAAGGACTTAAGTCCTGAACACCTGATTCTGGCTATATAATACACTGAATATTGAACAAACAAGAAAGAGAAGAAGAAAAGGACGAGGGTCTAACAAATACACATCTAAATGACGAGGTTAAGTAGGATACAGTCAAAACTTGTATTTGCATAGGCCACACGACGCTTAAATGACTGCAAAGCAGATCTGCAAGAAGAAGTTAGGATACATAATTTGCTTGACATTCTGAAGTGAGTTAGTCAATGTTCACTCACATAAATGGCAGATCTTCGGAATCACTGGCCATCCGAAGAAGGAGAGGAGGTTTCCCTTCATCATGATCTTTCAAAAAGAGATGCCTTCCGCTTCTTCCAAGTAACCATGAGGAACTTGCTGCAACCTTTTCAAGTGAGTATAGCCCACAGAATGCTGGAGCCTACAATATTTTTAAGAGACATTAAAAGCTTGGTTTCCTAAGCCTGCCCAGTTTTGGGATTAAGTAAGAAATATTGTCATGACGGAAGAAGAATGAAACTGATGCAATTGAGTTATTTGGGATTCATAATATTCATGCAGCTAACTTACCATGCTCTAACATGATAAGCAAAGCTCAGAATGAAACTAGACCAAAAATATTCAAAGCCATGCAAGATGCTGAAGTGTTAAATAAAACTTCACGAAGTATAAGTATTGGTGCAAACAGCAACCAAAATATAATCATGTTAGATGAGTTTGGATTGCATTCTCTTAGATTTACCAGATGAGTGACTTATGAATCTCTTTGCTAGTACTTCTCATGACAATGCAATTTTGACACTTAACCTTGATAATGGCGCATTACCACTAAAGTTTCTAACTCCTTTAACCGTCCACTTAAAGTCAGAGACATTCGTGATTTAGTTTACTCTAATAGAGTGTGCAGTATACATGATAATGTTAGTTTAACCAAAATAGAATGTACAGTATACATGATAATGAAAATCTTCTTTTGAAGTCTACGAAGATTTGAAGTCTACCATGAGAGAACCAAAAATCCAGTTTTGGTGGTAATTTCCTCTTTAGTTGTGCAAGTTACAGAGCTCATTTGGACGATTGCCTTTCACTTTTACTTAAGAATGTGAACTACTTTCCATAATATCAGAATTTAACAAAGGCAATAAATTAATGGGGATTGCGTAAAACCCTCTAATTACCTGTTTGTGTCCCCTACAACCGAGATGTGGTGTAGCACAGGTTATAAAGTTCACGGGTTCCAGCCCAGCAATTTTTCTTTTTGATACCTCTTCCGCACACAAATCAGTGGACCCATTAAGACTACATTCCATAGCTTGTCCACAAGCTATTCTTGCAGATCTTTGTTCATATAGCTTTGCAATTGCATATCTACATACCAGGCCACCTAGGGAGTGACCAATAAAGGAAATCTTCTGTAGACGTGGAGTACGTTTTACAACAGATTGTACCTGACAGTAAATATGAGAAGCATCAGTCACTAAAAATTAAGTTCCAGTAGATATTGTTTAGCAAATAACTAAACTTAAATGTTTGACCTGAACAATAAGAATCAGATTAGATGTCATCCTAATACAATACAAAATCCAACATCATACAACACTGGTAAAATTCCTTAGTAACCAACAAACAAGGATGGATAGAGTATGTTAGCAAGAGCTAAGATTTGGAAGATAAAAGAACTGGACAATAGCTTCAGAATTCAAATAACTTGAAACAAGGATCTGAGGACAGATAAAGATACTAATTAAGACTGAAACAATGGCCTGGAGAAAATTAAACTCAAAGGAAAGAAAAGAATACTTTCAATTAAAATACTACTATTTCTTCCCGAATTGTATGAGCTAGTCTGGTTTACAAGATCATGGTCAAAAAAGATGTTGATGACTCTCACAATGTGAGTAGGTCAGATAAAATGAGATCGACGGAGCATTTTGTGTTGAGGAACAAGATTTAATTTAAATTGACTAAATCTGGGGAAGAAACAAATGATTCACATACCTCTTCAGCTAGTCTTGTCCCCATTACGTCAACACCATCGAATGTCAGCTTTGAATAATTAGATCGACTGCCTGGAAATAGCATATTAAATTAGAAAAAAACTTAGAGATTAAAACAGGAAACATATGGCTCTGACTGACAGAAAGATGCATAAAGATTGTGGAAACATGCAATCAATGAAAATTTGGAGCTCATAATACTTTTCAGAAACTAATGGACCGCTAGAATTTTGATAGCGGAAAAGCATGAATATCTAATGCAAGTTTGGAAGTGCAATGCCAAAAGTCAAAAGTTATTCCAAGGACCTCTATACTTACTTTCCTTTTGAGGAACAAAAGAGTTCTAACACCAATATTTCTTCATTTAAATGATATCCAGTAAAGACATGCTATAACAATCTTTGGAGAATGGGAAGAAACTGTGGTAGTTGGCCGTCGCACCCCCTAGAGCTGCTTGCTTCACTTGGATTGCCACTCATGAGGCTTGTTTAACACATGACAATTAGCAGAAAAGAGGTCTTACTATTTGCAGCAGATGTGTTCTATGTGAAGAAGCTAACGAATCAGTAAATCATTTATTGCTCCACTGTCAAATAGATTATGCCAGGTTGCATAAAACTTGCCCTAAGTAGCACTAAGTAGGCACTCCCTACTTGCATTTTCTGGAATGTTTGGCAGGAGAGGAATAGCAAATGTTTAATGATAGTAGGGAAAACATACTTCATGTAAAAGCTAGATGTTTGAAAAGTCTATGACTATGGTGTAGGAAGAACATTGTACCGGATACGAACTCTGTGTTTAGATTTTTTGCATTCCTTCAACTTACAAAAGGAGGTTTCTAGTTTGTACTCTTTCATGTACCTTCCTGGTACTCCTTAAACTAGCTTAGTCAGTAGACTCTGTCCGTATTGTTAGAGATGGAAAAAAAAGAGCAATCCACTATATAGTTAAGGGGAACAAAAAAGATGTAGAAACGTATGATCAATCAAAAATTAAAGGCAGTTCTCTTATTTGCATCAACATTCATTTCTTCATACTTACCAGAAACCACATGCCTGCCTTTGTGTTTTGGTTAATCATACATATAAATATGACATTTCAAACAGATAGTTGCTACTCCAAAGTAATTAGATTTAACATAACAATCTCACTTCAATGAACTAGACCAAAAAAACAGAAGTAAAATAGAACCAGGAAATCCTGTAAAGAGCAGGGAGCTTACGATAAACAATGATATCGTGTGGATAGGCCTTCACAAATTGTTCAGCAGCATACTTCCAATCATCTACACTGCAGAAGCAGACAAGTCAAGTCATCAAACCTAAGCACACTGATCTCTCATCATATAACAATCATAACACTAGGACTAAATTAAGACTCAATGATCTTTCAACCATAGCATCTTTCCGCTCTCTACGAGAGTTTATGGAAATATGTCTAATCCTTCGACCATTTTCTAACTTTAACCAAGCTCGGTATGACTTACTTGATAAAGTATCAGTACTAATAACGCTAGGACTAAAATTATCTATGAAAAATTCCATATTTACAAATGATTAACCTACAAGTTCTAATGAAAATAGAAAGAACAACAGCAATGATATAAATCCACAATATCAGTTTGTACCAGTATGTAACAACAACAACAACATACACAGTGTAATCTCACAAGTGGGGTCACCTTACCCCTGCCTCACGGAGATATAGAGGTTCAGTTATAGTAAAATTGAGTTAAAGATTTCAAGTCACCTGCCAATAATACCATTAACCATGACAATTAAGTGATTAGGAGCAGGACCCGGACCCTTTTGGCTAGCCTCCACATCGAAACCACCTTCATCTGCAGGTGTCTCAACAACAGGAACTTCATCATCCAATCTCATACACGCGAACTTAGGGAAAATAGAAAACCTTTTTCTCTTTGTCTTCTTATTGCTCTTCTCAATACCCATTTCAGATTTCTTCGATTCCTTCTTATCATTCTTCTCAATACCCATTTCAGATTTCCTCTCTTCCACTCCATCTTCATCACTAAAGTTTAAACCTTTATCCATTTCCGACGAACCCATTTTCACATAACCACCAAAATCCAACAATATCAAGAAAAAAACACAATCAAACAACAGAAAGCTTTTGTGGGTCAATAGTAATAACGCTTAACAAGGAACAGGGGTTCTTGGATTTTGAAATTCTCGACATTTATGGTTTTATAGACTATTTCTAGTCCACATCAAATGCTTCTAACAGTAAATGGAACATTCTTTTTCTTCTCTCTGTAAATAGTCTTGTTGAAACAGAGTGGGAATAAAATAATATCACTTCTATTAAATTGTGAATCAAGAATTGCATTTTGACATTAGAAGAATATTGAATGATATTGTGTTGACGTTGTAAGATTGATTGAATCAAAAGAGAGAAAACTCTGGTTTTATGAAAGTTTCAAGTTTGACGATCATCTAGAAGAAATTTTCTATGTTGTTCTACCTTTCCCTTTCTAGAGTTAGATGAAAACTATGTTTCCCATGTATAAGAGGGGTCCAATAACTGATCAGGCGTACTTTTAAATATACATTTTTCCGCTCTTTATCCGTTTTAATTTATTTGTCTGATAAATATTATATCAAAATATATTTTAATCTTAGAAATATTATATATGCAAATCTTAAATAAACTTGGAAGAATTGTCAATGAAAGTGAAAGATGCTTTTTTTTTTTTTATAATAGATTAAAAAGGAAGTCAAGATAAACAAATGATTTGTTTTATTTTCTTTTTAAATTATTTAAACAAAGAATGTTTTTTCCCCTTTTGACAATCTCTTCCCTCCTTCTATATTATTTGTTCTTATTCTAAAAATAATTATTATCTCAGAATACAAATTACTTGTCCTATTATAAGACAGAGATAGAATTAATTAATGTTTTAGATTTTGCCCTTAGATTATTTTTAAAAAAGTGTAAGTATTTTAAAATTCTAAGAGAACTCCTTTATTATTTAATTTTGATATTGATGAATATGACACACAAATAAAGTTAGGATAAAAAAGTTAAAAGCAGTACTCCCTCTATTTCAAATTAATTGAATTATTGAGATATTTTTTATTTTTCAAATTAACTTAATTGTTCAATTTTTAAGACTATTTTTAGAATATTCTCTCGATATTACCCTTCATTAGTTAGTATTGAAATTTAGTTAGTATAATTAATGTTTAATTATTTTAATCATAAATTTGTCAATACTCCTTCTATCCCTAATTACTTGTCCACTTTTGAATTGACACGCCTATTAAGAAAACAATGATTGACATAGTGAGTTTACCATTTTATCCCTATTAATATGAAGTAGATGAATTAAAAACTTGAGATTTTCAAGAAATTCTATCTTTTTCAAAGTAATTAATTGAAGGTATAATAGGTAACTAAAAATTGTTCTTTCTTGATTTGTCAAAATGGACAAGTAATTATGGACAACTAAAAAAGAAAAAATGGACAGGTAATTAAAAACAGAGGGAGTAATTAATAAGGATAAAAATGAAAAGCTATACCTAATTTATGTCTTATCTTTTTTTCTTAAAGGGTATGAAAAATCTCAACAATTCAATTAATTTGAAATTGATGGAGTTGTTATAAAATATTATATTGTGGATGTCCACTACATCAAAAAGTTATTCTCACTAATTATCTTCATTATTTTCCTACATTATGAAGATAACATTCACCATTTATGATCATTATTCTTGTAATTTTTCACCTCTGTAACCTCCTCCATTATCTTCATGATTAATGTCATGTTTATGACTAACTTTTGGCATGCTTCTATGTAACACTATAAATAGAGGCATACGAGTTCATATTGTATACACTTGAATATTTGGAAGAATAAAAAAAAGCTCTCATCTCTTATCTCCCTATTTCTATTCATTTCATCTTCTATATTTTTTATCTTATTTTGCTTTAGTTTTATAACAGGAATAATTAATAAAAATATTCTTCTTATTTATAATTTTTTTTTAGAGAAATGAAAAGAGAAAGTAGAGAATAACTCATGAATTGGCATATTTATGACTATAAAACAAATTACTTGTAAACCTTAACATCTTTAACAAAATATGTCATTTAGTTCAATTTTGTCCCGGCAGTTCGTTAGAAATGTTGGACAATTTCCCAAATTTGAAGCTTGGATTGCAAACGACTGGATGGATAAAGTACTAAAAATGTACAACTGAATTACAACAAACTTCAGAGCACCTATTAACTCAAAGCCTGAATTTTCGGATTCGAATTTTAAGTGTCAAAAAGTTTTTTCTTCAAATAAGATCTTATACGGTGTACATTTAAATTAATCAGACTTTAAACCGGTACCAACATCAAAAAAAATTTAAAAAAACTTGAGTTTAAATGACATTTGGCTTGTAATGAATTATGGGCTATTTTATGCCTAATTTTAGCTCATTTCTATTGTCATCCCAAAATTCTTTCAACAAAATGTATTCGAGCAATTAGATATTAAAACTTTAAGTGTGAATTTTTTAATGCCAAAGTTTAGGTCACATTATGATAGCAAAATTTTATTTTTTGTCTAATGTGATTTTATTTTACATTTTCATATTTTGTGGGGCATCTTATTTAAAGTATATATTTCTCTTATCACAAATTTTAGGATTTCTTAATTATTAATTCTCATAATACCTCTTACTATATTATTATTATTATTATTATTATTATTATTATTATTATTATTATATATCTGAGAACTTCTTAATTTTTAAAATATATTTTAGAATTTCTTAATTTTAAATATAAAACATAATAAATAATAATTTTATCTATTATAAGAAATTTAAGAAAAAAATTAATTAACCTCTTACTTTTATCTACAATATTTTTTACTTCTTGTTATTTATATTTTGACTACATTATTTTGTTGTTATCTGATATTTTTGTTACTATATGCTTCTCTTTCTTGTATTTTTTATTATTCTTTTTTGGATTGATGTGGATGATTTTTTTATAAAGTTGAAGCTCTATCATAATAATTTTTCTATTTTTAAATTAAGAGTAAAATCAACCTATACTCTTTTTTTTTAATATATATTCTACTTAATGAGATTATATTAGTTATGTTTTTATTGATATACGTTATAAAATTTATTTAATAAAATTTATTTTTAATAAATACATTATTGAAAAAAAATATCACGTCAATATGAATCAAAATAAAATAAAAATTTAAGGTATTAGATATGATTTGTAGAACTACCTAAAAAGAGTTCTTTGTGTTTTGGAAACTCTAGAAGATGATTTCTACCTTTCTCATTTAAAAATTGGTTTTAATTTTTTAAATTGTAAGTAGTATTAACTAAAATAACACATATGAGTTAATTAAATATTTTAAGGACCATGCTTCAAAATTGAGGGCTCAAGGTTGAGTCTTTTTTCCTCTAAATAATTTATTTATTCTCACCTTTTTTGAACTTAGAATTGTAATGTCTAAAGTCCAAAAAATGTTCCACCTCTAAGAAAAGTCATCATTTACTAATTAGTTTTTTCTAGAAGCTATTATTACTCTAATTAATCCCCTTTTAAATATTGTTTTTATATATATGAATCCAAGTCGGTGCAATCTAGAAGAGTATGATAGAAGATCAAATCACGTGAAATTAAAGAAAAAGTAAATTATTGTGCCTAATTCTAATTATGATCGAGGTTTTCACATTATTCCACTGTTTACTTTACTGATTTATCCTATTAAAGATTTTTATTTTTATTGGACACATAATATATTAAGAGAAGAATATTTTTTCTGTTTTATTTTTAATATTAATTGTTTCTTTTTTGAATTATTCTCAAAATGAAATTAAGACTACATATATATGAATATGGCACATGAAAAATAGATGACAAGTAAGGAGTATTAAAATTGCATGTGTTACACAATTAAATACTTTATTCTTATTCCTCTTATCTTGTTAGATCCCACAATTAGATAGATATTCCTAATTATGACAATGTATTTTCTAGAGTTCAGAGTCAAAAGGATAAAAAAATTGAACGAAATTTTTAAAACGGCAACAAAAAGTAAGATTCAAATCAAAAGACCAACATTAAGACGGAAGAAGGATGCCGTGAAATACTTACGCCTAGTAAGGCGCATGTCAGACTGCACCTTACTCCTTAAAATAATTACTTTTTACTTCACTCAAACAACTTAATCAGAACATCAACTTTTGCTTAAAGAGCAATTTACCATTGTTTAATTCTCTATTAATTTCCACTTTTACGTTAAACTATTTTCCCTATTCATTTTATGTGGGGGTGGGGGTGGTTGAAGTGGGGTTACACTTTCTGTTCCCAATATTCTGCAAGGACTAAGAAATAGATTTAAAAGAATATTTTTATTCTTTAGTGTATATAATTAGATTATTTCCAAATAAATATGCATATATAATCCAAATGGAAAACAATAAAGCCCTTTGATTTCACCAAAATATGATTACAAATTTCCCTATTCATACAATTGATATTCCGATACTATTTTAAAGTAAATTCTTACTTTATAACGTTACTTTCAATTTCTTAACTATTTCTACTCTTTAAACTAAAAATTGTTGATAATAGTAGTAATAATACTAATTAATAAGCTCCAAAGTCTTTTAATTGAATAATTTTCACACCACTATAGACTACAGTGACTAAATATATACTCATTTTGTTCCTAATTATTTGTCCATTTTTGAATTGACACACATATTAAGAAAATAATTATTGACATAGTAAGTTTACCATTTTACCCCTATTAATTATGAAGTGAATGAATTAAAAATTTAAGATTTTCAAGAAATTCTATCTTTTTCAAAGTAATTATTGAGGGTAGAATAGGTAAAAAAAAAAATTGTCCTTTCTTGATTTGTCAAAATGGACAAATAATTAGGAACAATTAAAAAAGGAAAAATGGACAAGTAATTAAGGACAGAGGGGATCCGGCTCCTCTCCATTTCCATTCTCTCCATTTTCCCCAAGTTCTTGCTTGGATGTGAGACACATGGCAAAGATAAAAATTAATGGTTAATATTTAATTGAATTAAAATAAGATTCTAATTATGATTTAGATAATTAATATTTCATAAGAAAAATAACAATACCACAATCATAACAATATATTATCTTGTCCATAATTATACTATTAAAAATATTCTCTTTTTCTAATTTTTTCGTACTAGTATTATCTTCTGTTTTTGTCCATAAATATATTATAAAATGTCCATATATATATATATATTATACAATAATTTCTCTTTTTCTAAAAAAAATTTCCCTGCAAGTATTTTTGCTATTAATTATATGTGATAAACTAATTTTAAAGAGAAAGTTCAAAGTTGCTATCTAAGACTTACTCAATTTAAAAAAAGAAAAATAGAAAATAAATACTCGTAGGAAAAAAATAATTAGAAAAGATAAAAGTTTTTATAATATATTTATGGACAAGATATTATATTGTTATGACTTATGATTATGGTATTGTTATTTTTCTTATGAAATATTAATTATCTAAATCATAATTATTATCTTATTTTAATCAATTAAATCTTAGCCATTAATTTTTACGTATGTCATGTGTTTCACATCCAAGCAAGAACTTGGGGAAAATGATGAGAAGGGCTTGCAACCTTGATGCTCAGTTCTGTTCTCCCGCACACTCGCTTTTGCAAGGCTAGCCGGGGGAGGTGCTTTTTCGGGTTTGGTTTGCCTAGATAGGAAGTGCGCTTGCAGTGCTTCTAGTAACTATTTTGAAGTGCAATATATTTAGGGGTATGATTGCTTCTTTCTTCGGCTTAAAAGCTAGGGCTTGTGGTTCGTTAAAGAGCTGGATCCAGACAGAGGGAGTATTTTATTTATTTATTTTAAGGAGTAAGGTGCAGCCTGACATGTGACTTACAAGTATCATGTCGGTTTGCGCCTTGTAAGGCGCATGTTAGACAGTGCCTTACTTCATAAATTTCACGGCATCCTCCTTCCGTCTAAATGTTGTCCTTTTGATTTGAACCTTATTTTTTATTGCCCTCTTGAAAATTTTGCTCAATTTTTTTGCCCTTTTAGATCTGAACTCGTGTTTTCCAACTAAGCACGTTAAATGGACTTCAAATTTTCTACACTAATAATTACATAGTTATTAGCTAGACCATTTAATTGATAATTATAGGTGATATTTTATGATCATAACTATCAAATAATTAATACTCCCTCCATTTTTATTTGGTTATCACCATTTTAAATTTCAGGCTTCTTAAAATTATGTAATTACCATTGTATCTTCATTAGTGTTCTCTTGAAGTCAGTTTTTCAATAAATGTATTACTTAAATTTTTCTGCCTTCATTTGTTTTGTTACATTGAAAGCCCCATTTATCTAGAATAATCTAGACGAGGGATTTTTGTAAAATGGTAATGCTAAATGGTCAGAATTTGGCCAGAAATTTAAAAAGTTTTATTTTAAAATAAACTGATATTTTTTCCATTTTTAATTAAAATGTATTAAAATTAAAAGGGTAAAAATGTTCAAAAAGGTAAAATAACATAGTGTGAAATATGTTATTTTACTATTCTGGCCAAATTCTGACCAAAAAGTGGTTGTGTGAAGAAATTTAATTCCATAATATTTATTGCTTTTACACCTTTAGTATAATTTGAACAGTTTTTGTTTGACGTAACAAGTTATCGTTTCGTAAATTAATGATATTTCGTGAAAATTGAGAACTACGTGATTTTTGTAATGAGTTCAATTTTAAAATTATTAGGATTGAATTCATTATATTTTTAAAAAATTATAGGTTTATATCTATTAATTTATTGCAAATTTAATATTTAAACATACATTTATATTTCATATAAAAAAATTATGAAGTCAATTGAATCCTTAACTATAATGTTACATAGGACTATAATGTTACATAGGCCTTTGCGCAGAGTCTTTAATCTAAAGTTATCATGTTTTATTTAGAGTTTTTAGCTAAAATCATCCCTAAAGTATGAATTAAACCTAAAATACATCCTTGTGTTACATAAGTGAACAAAAAACATACTTGCATTATCCAAAGAGTTACAAGATTCATCCTTCTATCTATTATTTTAAGAAACTCACGGCACCAGCAAAAAAATATGCCAAGTCGAATGAATATATGTACACATGATTAAGCTAGTCAAGTTAGGTGATTTTTCTAATTTTTAAAAATTGAGGGTTACAAAATATATTCAAATTCTAAAAAAATTATGAAGTAAATTGAATCCTTAACCATTATTGATACGTATGCCTTTGCGGAGAGTCTTTAATCTAAAGTTAATTTGTAGTTGCAAATCAATAATTATTTTTTCATTGAAAGTCAATAAGTACGGCTTCCAATATTCATAAATTCAACTTTGGAATCCTCTAATCCATAATTAGGCCAAAGAAAGACCTTACAAAGACCGTTACTTTAAAGCAGAAGAGAATAATCCTAAGAATTAATGTAATAAAAACATGGATGAATAAACTATGTTTGAAGTGGACAACTTTATGCATCCCGACATCACTTGGACTTGGTCCATAATATCAAGTCAGAAACTAGTATAGACTATAGTTCCTACATTATGCTGTACATCATGAAAAAAGATTGAGCAAAGTATCTTTGATTAGTTTTCTTATAGACATAGTTAAGTGATTTTGTCGTTACAAACATCAAAGACATCATTTTACTAGATACTTTCGTAAATACATCACTTTACTAGATATTTTCATAGTTTCGTATAGTTGAGTAATTAACTCGGATATCTTTGGTTAATTATCTTATAGGTACTGAAATTCACTAGACAGACTCTGCCCTGCTTTTCTTTGTATTGCCAATTCCCAAACAGAACACATCCAGCTTATTCATGAAAACTAGATATTCAATATACATGAATTATTCTAATCCCTTGCATCTCTGGAATTTTATAAGCAGCAGCTTAATTTAACTTGTAACTATAGCAAATTGGAGTGATTGTTCAAGTCCTATCGTCACAGCAAGCCCGAACCCATGTTACGTATTGTCCACTTTGACCCATACACCTCATGATACTGCCCCTGTGGGAGTGCGGTCCGTGTCTCAGTCTCAATGTGGCTGATCATCCAAAAAGAGTAGCTAAGCATTATTTGGCTTGATCAGTGTTTACCTAAGGCCAACTACCTAATACTATGCAGGCTCATCAAACAACGCTTTTTAGCTTTCTTCAGGATTTGGACTGATTTATCCCAGAGTTACAGCATCCCAAAAGCGTGTACACTATGTCACTTTTCACTATTTTCTCATTCTGATTTAAGATTCGCCTAACATGTTATGCGCACCCTTCGCCTAAATTTTTTATCAGCCCTTCTCTTGACCTACTCTCATCAACTCCCCCTGATGTGCCTCACCTATTCTACCTTGTCAAGTAAAACTAGTTGTGTGTCTGTTTGTCGTTTGTATGCTTAATTACCTTTGGCTGTTAAGATATGCTTTTCAAAGAAAGACAAATCCTCATGGGGGTACAATTTTCTTCATCCACCAGATTGAGAAAGTTCCTAGTAATTTCAACTGCTGAAATGATTCATCCTATGCTTCTTCATGTAATTAATTTCCTTATTCGTATGAAGTGCATTTTCAAACACAACTTAATTTATGGAACTTTCATCTTGTTTCTGGTATATAGAAAAACATTACTCCTCACGCAAAGGCTAGTTTTTGCTTTTCTTCTTCCTTTTGCTTTATTCTCTAAATCAAATATCGGTCGAAATAACTTTCTATTGGGCTAACACGGTCCAAGATACACTTATGTATCGTGTGATATTGTCCGCTTTAGAACAAGCCCACATGGTTCTCATCTCAACACCGTATAAGTAACTCCTTTTAACTTGTCAGCTACCAATATTTGGATAAATATACTCTCCAGGCATCATCATACCTTTGCCTTTTATGAAACAAAACTTGTAAACCTCACCATCTTTAACAAAATATGTCATTAGTTCAATTTTAAACCAGCTGTTCGATCGTTAGAAATGCTGGACAGTTTTCCAAATTTTTAGCTCGGATCGCGATCAAGATGATGGATAAATTACTAAGAATGCAAGTTTTGCAACTGAATTTCATACCAAATATCTGTTCATTGGGGTTTTCGGAGATCTTGAGATAAGAGGAAAATTAGTTGAAAATCTGCATTAATGTATCAAATCTCAGAGCCCCTATTTAACTGAAAGCCTGAGTTTACCAAACAAATAAATTTCTTAAGGATGTCATTTGGCTTGTACTAAAAGCCCCAAGAACTAAAAGGAAAGGAATCAGAAAATTTTATATCATAAAATATTTGCTTAACTTAACCTATATACTATATAGAAACCTCCATTTGAATTCAAGCATACGCATACTATAAATAGGATCTAGTGGAACTTTGCCCCAAAACAAAGAAAACTTGCTAACAAAGCATCCCACCAATTGAAAAATTAAAACATCAATTTTTTTAAAATAACATATATACTCATGCTTCTTCTATTTTAGTATTATCTGTTATTTCCTTTGCTTCAGTTATGATATTATTTATATTGCTATTATTCTCTTTATCTTTATTTTTGCTTATGTTTTACTTGATTCGAAAGTCTATCAAAATTAGTTTTTCTATCTTCAAAAGATAGGATAAAACTGCATTCACACCATCCTTCTCGGTCCTCACAATATACTTACGCTAAATTCAATTGTCTTTGAGGTTTAAAACCCACCCCACTAATCTTTTTATTTTTTTGGGGGGGATTAGTGTTGGATTAATTAGACAGCTAAAGACAAATTGAGCAAACAGTTATGTAAGAAACTAAAAATTAGTGTTATAATTGGTTGGTGTCCCGCGCTTTTCTGAAGACTTAGCTTGCAAAATTTCTCAAAACAGAGAAGAAGAGTGTGTATATAATGAAGAGATTATGTGCTTTAAGCTTTGCTCGTCGACTCTTCAAACCTCGTACAACACAACACATACATTCCCAGGTACTCTTGTATTCTTGTTTTTGTCGAAAATCCTTGGAAAAAAATGTTTTTTTTTTTTGGATTAATTGTGTGATTGTTGGTATAGGAATCAAAGGAGAAAATGGAGCAGTCACCAATTGTCACTGTCGAGGACAACTTTGATTTGCAGGTATGAATTGGGTTTTTTGCAATTTTCCCAATTGGGAATTGTTGGTCCATTTTAGAAAGTTGAAATGTGGGTTCTTTGGGATTCTTGAAACAAGATTCTTTCACTAGTTTACCAATTCTTGAATATCATCAAATTTTCTGCTTGAGGGGTTGAAGAAGGGTTTATGGTATTTGAGACTATAGAACTGTAGCAATTGATATAAGTTAGATTTCCAACTTATGATATAGTATTTTCTTGCAAATTTGTGTTTGTAGAAACTAAAAATGTAAGTTGGTTAGTTGTTGGAATGAGGAAACTTGGGCATTGTGTGTGTTTGTGTTGGAGAAGTGATTTTAGGAGAAAAAGGGTGGACGAAATGTTCCCCAATAGTAATCTGTAAGGATATTTGTTGGCATTGCATTCGGCATTTTGAGTTTTTTAATCGAATAATCATGTGATTGTGACTATAGGAATCAAGGGAGAGCATGGCGAAGTCACCAATGATCACTGCCAACAACAACTTTGATACTCAGGTATGAACTAGAAAGTAGAGACGTGTACTTTGAGATTCTCATACTGATTTTACTGGTTTACTGATATCTACAAATTTTGCTACTTGAGGAGTTGAGTAAAGGTTATGGCATTTGGGACTGGAAAACTGTAGGCAATTGCCATAAGCTAAATATCTAAGCATGATGAGTTTGTTGAAAATCCATATATAACGAGTGATATTTAGTATCTCTAGAAACTAAAACTGCAAGTACCTTAGGTGTTGGTTTAGAAGAAAAAGAAAAGGCCTAACCTACCTTGTGAATGAAAGGCATCCAAAGAAGTGTCGGAATAGGGGGATAATGTGTGTGTATCCTAAGTAGCTTTCCCCTGTCAATTTTTCTTCAAGCTCATCAATCATACATATTTAATTTCTTACAGAGTGCAACGGAAAATGAGAAAGAGACTGGGAGTTATGCTGCTACTAACATCATCCTAAACCATGAATTCTCGGATGGGCTGCACTCGTGGCATCCCAATTGTTGCGATGCTTTTGTGGTTCCAGCAAGTTCTGGATACCATAAAGGATTAGCGGCGAAGGAATGCTGTTGTTATGCTGTTGTCTCAAATCGTAAGGAATGTTGGCAAGGCTTAGAGCAAGACATTACAAGCCGTGTATCAGCAGGTTCCACTTATACAGTTTCTGCTTGTGTTGGAGCCTCTGGTACTTTTCAGGGTTCTGTTGAAGTCCTCGCCACGTTGAAACTAGTGTATCAAAATTCAGAAACAAGCTATCTATTCATTGCAAAGTAAGATTCTATATCTAGCTTGTCTTTGTTACCTTTAATTGTTTAAGAAGCAATAGTCATGGTAAAGTTTTACTCCATCCAGAAAATCTGCTTCAGAGGAGTGTTGGGAGATATTAGAAGGTTCATTTTCTCTGTCAACTATGCCCGATCAAGTTATATTCTATCTCGAGGGACCTCCAGCTGGAACTGACCTGCTCATAAAGTCAGTAGTGATATCATGTCCTAGTTCTACTGCTTGTGATGTAAGTCGAATGCTATGTCCATATATAATAAATATATTTCCTTCGTTTTCTCTTCAGTCTAGAGATTACTTAAGTTTATTCAGACTCTATTGTATTACTGAATGAGTTCTCTCCTTATTTTGATAGAGTTCTGGCACATCATCCGTTTGTACCGATGATGATAACATCATAATAAACCCTCAATTTGATGATGGCCTCAATAGTTGGTCTGGAAGAGGCTGCAAGGTGGCCTTGCATGACTCTATGGCAGATGGGAAGATCACTCCAATGTCTGGAAAATCTTTTGCATCTGCAACAGAACGCACCCAGAGCTGGAATGGAATTCAGCAAGATGTGACAGGAAGAGTGAAGCGAAAACTAGCTTACGAGGTATCTGCTGTTGTCCGTATCTACGGTAACAATGTCACTACTGCAGATCTTCGCAGTACATTATATGTTAAAGCAGCTAACAACCGTGAACGGTATATAGGCATTGCCAGGTAGGTGAATTCAAGTTCGCCTAATATAATGTGCATATAATAATACTTGTAGTATCTCCTGTCTTATCATCAACTACATAACACTTCCTGATCTTAGAAACCACTCAAACTGCACAGAAAAAAAATAACTGTTAGCTCTCTTTTTGCACTTCTATAACAGTTGATGCATTTTAGGTTTATGTCAACATAATCAACTTTGTTCTGTTGAAGGAATTTCTGATTTTGACTGGTTCTTCTGCTCCATATCTATATGGATAATCATCTGTGTAATAGTCACAAGCATGTGTTCTGTAGTAACTTCATTTTCTAGAGTTAGATAACTTTTCATTTAAAACAGATAGATAATAACTTTTGACGTTGAATTTATAATCCACTTAGTTCATTTTGAAACTGAACTAGGTGAACAGCAATTAAATGTGGTGTTCTAATTGATCCCTTTCTTCTTTATTTCTGTTTTGCCTTCCATTTTTCATTTACCATGTATATTAGAGTTTCGTGTGAGTGTTTTAACAAAAGCTACTGGTGTGTAGTGTCCAAGCCACAGACAAAGACTGGGTGAAGTTGCAAGGGAAGTTTCTTATAAATGACTCCCCGTCTCAGGTTGTTGTCTTTTTAGAAGGTCCACCTGCAGGAACGGATATCCTCCTTAACAATTTAGACATAAAACATGCAGCTAAAGCTCCTCCTTCTTCTCCACCAGTTATTGAGGTTAGTTGAAAATGTGCAATGTGTATTTTCCTCCTTTTTCAATTTACATTGAGCTTGGTGATGCGATACTGATAGAGGAACTTGAAGCCTAATATTTTCTGTGGAAGTGCTATGTTATGCCACTTAAGCTAGCTAGTTGGCAATTCAACTGTTTGATCTGTTTAAGCATTAAGTACTTTCATGCTTCTCCTACCATTACCTCTCCGTACGGTGTTTGAGGCTTTCTACTTCATTTTTCATCTCTTTTAGGATGCTGGTTTTGGTGTTAATATAATCACAAATACAAGTTTGAATGATGGCACAAATGGCTGGTTTCCACTTGGAAACTGTACAATGAGTGTTCAAACAGGCTCACCACATATTATGCCTCCAATGGCTAGAGATTCCCTTGGTGCTCATGAGCCTTTAAGTGGCCGTTATATTCTTGTGGCTAATCGTACTCAAAACTGGATGGGTCCTGCTCAGATGATCACGGATAAAGTAAAACTCTATTTGACATACCAAGTATCTGCATGGGTTAAAATTGGACAAACATCAGGACCTCAGAATGTAAATGTTGCCCTTGGAGTAGACAGCCAATGGGTAAATGGAGGCCAAACTGAGATCAGCGATGATAGATGGCATGAAATTGGAGGATCTTTTAGAATTGAGAAGCAAGCTGCTAAGGTTATGGTTTATATTCAGGGTCCTGCTGCTGGTGTAGACTTAATGGTTGCTGGGCTTCAAATTTTTCCGGTTGACAGACGTGAACGGTTTAGACACTTGAAGAAACAAACTGCAAAGGTAATACTTAATTTTGTGTTCATGGTATTTACACTTATTGTGTTTTAAGTAATGATCATCAGTTATTTCGAAGTGTTTCATCAGCGAAGCCATTCCTGTTTTACTGTTGCACTGGAGAAGTTTTGAAGGAAAACAGAAAAAAAAAATCTCCTTGTGGAAACATCTCTCTTCTAAAATTGCCATTGCAGCCACTAGAATGGATTTCCTGTATCTTTCTTCTGAGTGGCAGACAATGTTGTTACCTTAAACACAGTTTATTAAAAATCTATAATAAAGACTTTCGTTCTTGCTGATTTTCTTCACAGTTACGCAAGCGAGACGTCATGTTGAAGTTCTCTGGATCAGATTCAGGCAGTTTGTTTGGCACATTTGTTAGAGTTAGACAACTGCAAAACAGCTTTCCCTTTGGATCAGCCATAAGCAGAACAAATATGGACAATGAAGACTTCAATGCCTTCTTTGTCAAGAATTTCAATTGGGCTGTGTTCGGAAATGAGCTGAAATGGTACTGGACAGAAGCACAGCAAGGGAATCTCAACTACAAAGATGCTGATGAGCTCCTGGACTTTTGCACAAAAAACAACATCCAAGTTCGAGGTCACTGTATCTTTTGGGAGGTGGTGGGCACCGTTCAGGCATGGGTACAATCCTTGAACAAAAATGACTTGATGACAGCTGTTCAAAACCGTTTAACAGGGCTGCTGACACGGTACAAGGGGAAGTTCCCGCATTATGATGTGAATAATGAGATGATGCATGGTTCTTTCTATCAAGATAGATTGGGTAAAGACATCAGGGTAAACATGTTTAAAACTGCACATCAATTGGACCCTTCCCCCATCCTATTTGTAAATGATTACCATGTTGAGGATGGCTGTGACACCCGATCTTACCCTGAGAAATACATTGAGCACATTCTTGATCTCCAAGAGCACGGTGCACCTGTTGGAGGTATAGGTATTCAGGGACATATTGACAGTCCAGTTGGTCCCATTGTATGTTCTGCTCTGGACAAACTTGGTACTCTTGGACTTCCAATCTGGTTCACTGAAGTTGACGTGTCTTCAGATAATGAGTACGTTAGAGCTGATGATCTAGAAGTTATGCTTCGAGAAGCTTATGCTCACCCTGCTGTAGAAGGTATAATGTTGTGGGGATTCTGGGAGTTGTTCATGAGTCGATCAAATGCACATTTAGTGGATGCAGAAGGAGACATCAATGAAGCTGGAAAAAGGTACTTTGCTCTTAAGCATGAGTGGTCATCCCATCCGCATGGTCATATTGATGAACAAGGGCAATTCAGCTTTAGTGGATTCCATGGCTCCTATGAAGTGGAAGTCGTAACAATTTCAAAGAAAATTACTAAGAAATTTGTGGTTGACAAGGGCGATAATGCACTGGTGATCTCCGTTGATATATCCTGATGTTTTTACTCAATTTATCACCTCACTGTATGATTGTGTGCTGTGCAATAGTTATGTTCATACCTTGTATCATCCTTCTCTCATGAGTCTTCTGCAAATTGTATCATTTGTTTGTTTATTGTATATTATATTATATTATATTTTCAAGTGAGTAAATAAATAAAGATTTTCTGTGTCTATACAAATGCAATTTAGTAGTTCACAAGTCAGTTACCAGTACTATTTTCTCCATAAGGATTTAGCAAGGGCATAAATGTGCAAGATCAAGATATGTTTGATCAATTTTCCTTTCATCCACTGGTTTTAATTGATACAGAGACACACTATGGTTCTTTTGGTTGGTGGATGGGATAGTCAGGTTATCTAATAAGATTATATTACACATAATTTGCGGTTTAACTTAACTTAAAGTTGATATTTATGTTCTTCAATTTTTGATCGGTACAAATAAACACTTAAACTTGTATAAAATTAAACAAGTAGATACACACTCATACATGACATAATACAAAATTATATGAATGTGTTATTATGGACATAGATGTCAACTAAATCCAAGTTAAATAACACATTTATGTGTTATGCTATATAGATGATTATCTTATTATTTATACTAAAATTGTAGGATAAAATAATTTTGAAACTAAATAATACTCCTACGTTTCATTTCAAAAAAAAAAATAGTTCATTTTACTGATCTATTTAATCAAATAAAGAAAATTTTACTGTATTATTTTTTTCTCATATTACTTTTAATAATTCCATAAAATATTATTCTCGCTCTTCCGATTTATATGAGTTAGTTTAATTGGTAATAACACTTTTATTGACCCCTGCATTCATTACTTTTATTTACGAGGAAAAGAAGAACAGAAGAGGCACACCCTAGAAATGATTTGGCGTTTGGATATCCTAGAAATGACAATGATTGGTTTGCTGTGTCCGGTGATCTTCTCAAGACCGGACTTTCAATTTTTTCTCAACAGAGAAGATGAGTTATATATAATGGTCAATGGAGCGCATTTCTTCCTTGCAACTTTGCAAACCAACCACATTCTCAGGTACTCTGTATTTCATAGTGACTTTTTTGTTTTCTTGAATTACCTTTTAGTTAAAAAAAAAGGGAACTCTTTTTGTTCTGAGCAATGATCGTTTAGCATTTTGAGTTTCCCAAATTAGTTGTTTGATTAATCATGTGATTTTGGATGTAGGAATCAAAGGAGTGAATAAAGACAGCACCAATGGTCATTGCCATCAATAATTCTGATTCTCAGGTGCTTACGGGGTTTTGCATTTTTCATAAATATGGGTTCTTGGCCATTGTTTTGCTGGTTTTGTGATTCTTGGATTGTGTAAAATTATGCCAAATTTGTGGGGTTGAGGAAGGGTTTATGGCATTTTATGCTAGAATATTCTAGGGGCGGAGTTAGGTTGGGTCGAGGGGTTCATCCACATTCTTTTCGGCAGAAAATTACACTAAAATTATCTGTTATGTATACATTGTAAATGTTTACTTCTGAAGTTGTGAAATCTTGCTTCTGTCACTAAAATATGATAATTATCTTCTTCTTTGTGCTAATATGTCGAAATTTGATGAACATAACTTTGTTGTATCTATTTCCAGTGGCAAACCCATGGCTTACGCCTTACTGTTGTGCCAACACTCACCTTCAAAAGTTTATTTTGACTAACACTTGGTAAAATCCTCCTTGAACTGGTATCTTATGTAATTTCGTTTGAACTAAGACCAAATATTTTCCTTTTAGATAGATTTTCTTACGGCCCAGTGAGAAATTTATCTTGAGCATCAAATTTGAGCCTTCAGAAGCATTTCAGGCTGTCATATTATACCAGAACTTATTTAGAGTTGTTGACTTGTTGCTGTCAGATTTTTTCAAGCTTATCAATCATACAAACCGTATTTCCTGACAGAGTTCAAAGGAAAATGGGAAGGATATTGGAAACATCATCCTTAACCATGAATTCTTGGATGGTCTGCACTTGTGGCGCCCAAATGGCTGTCATGCTTTTGTGGTTCCAGCAGGTTCTGGATACTGTAATGGATTGACTATGGCTGTTGTGACAAAACGTACGATATGGTGGCAAGGCTTAGAGCAAGACATTACAAGCAGAGTATCAGCAGGTTCCAGTTATACAGTTTCTGCTTGTGTTGGAGCCTCCAGTACTTTTCAGGGATCTGTTAAAGTCTTCGCCACAATAAAACTAGTGTATCAAAATTCAGAAATGAAATTTATATCAATTGGAAAGTAAGATTCTGTATCTAGTTTGTCTTTGTTACTTTTCATTGGTTATGTGAAGCTATAGTCGTGGTGGCATTTTTCTCCTTGCAGGAAATATGTTTCAAAGGAGAGTTGGGAGATGCTGAAAGGTTCATTTTCCTTGTCAACAGTGCCTAATGAAGTTATATTTTATCTCGAGGGACCTCCACCTGGGACTCAGCTTCTGATCAAATCAGTAGTGATCTTACGTTCCAGTTCTACTGCTTCTGATGTAAGTCCAGTGCTGTATCCATATTCCATCTTATTCTCCAGTCTAAGAGGGATTGATTATGTTAGTATATATTTTGATTGAGTTCTGTAAAATAAGTCATTTGTAACTGATGGTGATAACACCACGGTAAACCCTCACTATGATGATGGCCTAAATAGATAGTCTGAACGAGGTTGCAAGGTTGTTTTGCATGAGTCATAAAAAGAAGATTTTTTTGGCAGCTTATTTGTCATTTTGAGTTTCCGACATAAGTTATTCAGCTAATTGTGTGATCTTGGATGTAGGAATCAAAGCAGGAAATGGAGAAGGCACCAATGATCACCACCAACAATTACTTTGATTCTCAGGTGTGAACGTGGCTTTGCTAGTTTGTAATTCTTGAATATCTAAAATGTTCTGAGTTCAAGGGGTTATGGAAGTGTTTATGTCAGTTAGTTTAGACAAGAATCTTCTTGGCACTAGCCATAAGCTGAATATTAAAATATGATAAAAAATTTCTCGCAAATCCTGTGGAAAATGAATCAACTCTACTATTGCACCAGAACTTGCTGTCAAAAGTAGATAGACAAGCTTTTTGTAAAACTCCTCCATACTCTGTACCTTATGTAATTTGATATGTATTTTGAGCAATTTTATTTTTTTGGCTTCTGACATATTACTATGGCTCCATTAGAAGTTTTTCTTGAGCATCAAATCTACACCTTCGGAAGCAGTTGAAATTGTTACATCATACCTAATCTCAAATAGAGTTTGTTGCTTTCAGTTTTTGTTCATGCTCATCAATCATACATGTAATAATTCCTGTCAGAGTTCAAAGGAAGACGAGAAAGACACTGGGAACATCATTTTAAACCATGACTTCTCATATGGGCTTTACTTGTGGAACCCAAATTGCTGTGAGGCATTTGTGGTTCCATCAGGTTACCATAAAGGATTAGCAGCTGCTATTGTAACAAATCGTAAGGAATGTTGGCATGGCTTGGAGCAAGACATTACAAGCAAAGTATCAGAAGGTTCTACTTATACAGTTTCTTCTTGTGTTGGAGCCTCTGGTACTTGTCAGGGTTCTGTTGAAGTCCTCGCCACGTTAAAACTAGTATATGAAAATTCACAAATGAAATTTATATTCATTGGAAAGTAAGATTCTCTATCTAGTTTGTCTTTGTTACCTTTAATTGTTTAAGAAGCAACAGTCATGGTAGCGTTTTACTCCATCCAGAAAATCTGTTTCAAACGAGTGTTGGGAGATGTTAGAAGGTTCGTTTTCTCTGTCAACTGTTCCTGATCAAGTTATATTTTTTCTTGAGGGACCTCCAGCTGGAACTGACCTGCTCATAAAGTCAGTAGTGATCTCATGTCCCAGTTCTTCTGCTTGTGATGTAAGTCCAATGCTATGTGAATATTTCCCTATAACCGAAAAGATTCTCTCCTTATTTTAATAGAATTCTGGCACATCATCCGTTTATACCGATGATAATAACATCATCAATTTCTATTTCATTTTTCTTCTCTTTTAGGATGCTGATATTGGTGTTAATATAATCACAAATACAAGTTTGAATTATGGCACAAATGGTTGGTGTTCCCACTTGGAAATTGTACAATGAGCATTCAAACAGGCTCACCACTTATGATGCCTCCAATGGCTAGAGATTCTCTTGGTGCTCATGAACCTCCAAGTGGCCGCTATATCCTGGTGACTAATCGTACTCAAAACTGGATGGGTCCTGCCCAGATGATCACAGAAAAAGTAAAATTCTATTTGACCTATCAAGTATCTGCATGGGTTGAAATTAAACAAGCATCAGGACCTCAGAGCGTAAACGTTGCTCTTGGGGTAGACAGTCAATGGGTGAACGGGGGCCAAGTTGAGATTAGTAATGATATATGACATTAAATTGGAGGATCTTTTAGAATTGAGAAGCAAGCTGCTAAGGTTATGATTTATCTTCAGGGTCCTGCTGCTGGGGTAGATTTAATGGTTGCTGGGCTTCAAATTTTTCCAGTTGACAGACGTGCACGATTTAGACACTTGAAGAGGCAAACAGAAAAGGTGATTCTTATTTTTGTGTTCATGGTATTTTCTGCTATCGTGTCTAAGTAATAATCGTCTGTTGTTTTGAGGTTTTACTGTTGCAGCATTGCTTTTGAGAGCAAAACTGCAACAACAAAAGAATGTCAGTGGTTTCGAAGGAATATCTTAAACAATATCATCTCTCTTTTAAATAACTGCCCATTAGAAACGAATATCTTATTTTTTCTTCTGTATAGCAGAGAATATCGTTACCTTAAAAAATTCATTTAACATTTATAGTAAAGACTCTTTCTTGCCCTTTTCTTCACAGATACGTAAGCGAGATGTCATATTGAAGTTCTCAGGATTGGATTCAAGTAATCTGCTTGGAACATCTGTAAGAATTAGACAATTGCAAAACAGCTTCCCCTTTGGTTCAGCCATACGAAGACAAAAACATGGACAATGAAGGTTTCAATGACTTCTTTGTCAAGAATTTTAACTGGGCTGTGTTTGGAAATGAGCTGAAACAGTACTGGACAGAAGCACAGCAAGGGAATTTCAACTACAAAGATGCTGATGAACTCCTCAACTTCTGCACACAAAACAACATCCAAGTTCGAGGTCACTGTATCTTTTTGGAAGAGGTGGCCACTGTTCAGTCATCGGTACAATCCTTGAACAAAAGTGACTTGATGACGGCTGTTCAAAACCGTCTAACAGGGCTTCTAACACAGTACAAGGAGATGTTCAAGCATTATGATGTGATTAATGAGATGATGCATGGTTCTTTCTACCTAGATAGATTGGGTAAAGATATCAGCGTAAACATGTTTACAACTGCACATCAATTGGACCCTTCCGCCTTCCTATTTGTAAATGATTACCATGTTGAGGATGGAAGTGACTCCCGGTCTTCACCTCAAAAGTACATAGAGTATATTCGTCATCTCCAAGAGCATGGTGCACCTGTTGGAGGAATAGGTATTCACGGACATATTGACAGTCCAGTTGGACCCATTGTATGTTCTGCTCTGGACAAACTTGGTGTTCTTGGACTTCCTATCTGGTTCACTGAAGTTGATGTGTCTTCTTATAAAGAGTACGTAAGAGCTGATGATCTAGAAGTTATTCTTCGGTAAGCTTATGCCCACCCTGCTGTTGAAGGTATAATGTTGTGGAGATTCTGGGAGCTGTTCTTAAATAGACCAAATTCACATTTAGTGAATGCAAAAGGTGACCTCAACGAAACTGGGAGAAGGTATGTTGCTCTTAAGCACGAGTGGTTATCCCATGCTCATGGTCATATTGATGAACAAAGCCAATTCAGCTTTCGTGGATTCCATGGCTCTTATGAGGTGGAAGTTACTACTGTTTCGAACAAAATTACCAAGAAATTTTTAGTTGACAAGGGTGACGCTACACTGGTAATTTCTGTTGATATATAGTTGAACTTTTTAGACCCCATTTATCGCCTTTTAGTATGATTTTGTGGTGTGTAAAAGTTGTTTTTCATGCGTTCTCTCTTCCATTCTGAGCATTTTCCAATACAGCTTGGTCTTGTCGTCCCTAAAATGTCTTGTTTATAACCTTATGGTATATCATCTGAGTAAATATAAGAGACTTAATGTGATCATATATAAGGTATTCTGTTAAAAGAGATCCTACATTTGTTATATGAAAATTACTCTCAATTAAAATGTTATTGACACATCTATTAAGTGAAATAAAACAATATGCACTTTTATCAATATCCTAATATGAACTATCAGGTTGAAATATTGTCATATTGAGGTGAATGTGTTTCTGGGATGTAGCATATTTGGGCCGTAACGCAAAATTTTGGTGGATGAGCCCATTTCAGTACAGTTTTTCATGCAAGCCCAATGTACCTCTATAGATGTTTTGGTAAAACTGGCGTGTACTCGACAATTTAATCTTAAAAAAATGAATGATCTTGAACTTTTGATCCCTGCTTTCTTTGTGAGCAAAACTCGGATGTCAAAAGTGGTTAAACTTTTTAATATTTAACCAACTTTTTCATTATTTAGCAAGGGACTTCGTACTCAAATTCAAGACTTTTGATTAAAAATGAAAGAATATTTTTCACTCTACTACCATCCTTGTCGGTGCACATATCTTCTTTATACCTTGCTAAAAGGTGCTTCTGGAATTAAAAGACATTTTTTTTCACTTGAGGTTCTGTAGAAAACAAGACAAGACATTTGGAGGTGAACAGCTGAAGAATAAATGACCAAAAGAAATCGTGCTGAATGTGGGGGGGAGGGGGGGGTGGGGGTAGAGTTGTAGGGTGGGGGGTAGTACCACTATCTAATCAAGTCAATTTAGTGCAACTGTGATTACGTAAGAATGGTGAATAACGTCCAAATGAACACTGCCTCATGGCTGCTCATTAATTCCAAACTCCATATAATATTAATTAGTAGAATTATATAATTGCTAAGATCTTAAATAAAGTATTAATCATTTAGGACTTAGGTAATCTCAGTATTTATTCAAATCAATATTTCTAAACAAGTCAAACTAATCGCTTGGTCTCTCTCTTGTGCAAAAAAAAAAAGATTGAACACTAATGTTAGTGTCAAAGACACACTTTGTTGATGTTGTTTTCGAAGGAATCTATAGAGATGATGAGGAAAAATAGTTGTTGGGATACTTAAAGTAAGTTGAAGTTTACTTCAAACCCTACTATAAATTGTGGAGTATCAAATATCGGAAATCAAATAGATTATGAATATGTTGAAATGGAAATAGATTTCTTAAACGTTGTTGAGCTTATCAATTAAAAGGACATAAAATATCATTTGTTTAGACCTATTATTAAAGATTGTTCGATATTTGTTGAAGGCCAACGAGGCCAAGATTCAACATGTCTATTATAAGGAGACAATCCAATGTACCATTTTTTTAACAAATGAAGGACACAATCACGAAGAGGCCTTCATACTCTGCAGTAAATAAGAATATGGAGTTTCATTTCGTAGCAATCTTAAGTCATGTGGTTTATGAATGTTTTTATCATTTTATTTAGTTTGCTTTTTTAATATACCAGAAACATTAGGCGGTTTGCTTTTCATATGTTCTATTTTAAGTGGAAAGAGTAACTTAGTAAATGTTACTAGTAAAACATGGCAAGATATCTTGTGAAATTAGATACATGTGTGCAAACTGATTCGAATATCATAAATATTCAAAAAAAATAATACGTAATACACATTGAACGAACATTGAGGGGTTGTTTGGTAGTTGTTATGGTTATGTAGGTATTAGTTATGAGCGAATCTATAGTTATACATATATTAGTAATTCCACTTTCTATCTTGCATTAAATAATACATTTACTCCCTCATAATTTATACACTTATTAATTATGTAAATTTTTAAAGTATGAACCAAATATGACATTAAACTTATCATGAATAACTTATTTTCTATCTATTTATCAAAATCGTATTAAATTAATATACGAACAACTTATTTGTTTTATAGCAACCAAACTAATCAGGTATTAAGGAGTGTGTGATGTGTT
The DNA here is from genome assembly GCA_029582245.1 of Solanum etuberosum. NCBI lineage: Eukaryota > Viridiplantae > Streptophyta > Magnoliopsida > Solanales > Solanaceae > Solanum > Solanum etuberosum. The sequence continues at coordinate 76,606 of JAJONR010004220.1, forward strand.
CCTAAACTTTCCCTTGCATAGAATATAGTTACCAACAATCATTTGTGACCTTAAATAAACCTAATATTAGACAAGGGACCCATTGGCCCAACTCTAAAAAGTAAGGATTAGACCCACAAGTCACATCTATTGATAGACTCCCACCATCTACTTCCCTTACTAGGGAGTATGATTAAACTATTGTTGCCCCATCAACTCCCAAACACAGTACCTTTCTCTCTTACATCTAAGGTCCCACTCCACATGCCTAGTCTAATCTAATCTTTTCCCTTGTGAAAATTTTAAACTTATTTTTTTAAAATTATTTATGAAAGTGGTAAATTAAAAGTATTAGACAATTATTCTCACTGAATTGTACTTGTACAGAAATGGAAACATACAAATATTGTCAAATCCAGAACAAGGAAATTTGAGGAAAAGTGAGAAATGTAGGTAATATAAATCAATAAAGTAATTATCTTGGGACCACTTAATTGATTAAAAAGTGAAATTAGAATAAAATGGGGTCTAAGAATGACTAATTAATATAAGAATTAGTTAAGAAAAAGGAGCTTACTGTCATCTCGTGAACCCCTACAAATGTGATGTAAATTGCTAGACGTGAGTTTATTCTTATAAAAATGGTGTGATAAATTTTGGTTCTATTTTTAAAAAAAAAATTAACAATACCAACATATTCAATATAAATTGATAAATAAGAATAAGTGTGGTCTCTAGGCAACCTTTACTTATATTGTCAAGGTAAAAAAAAAAGTGAAAATTTATGTTAGAAATAATATCTCATCAAAATGAAATAGAGAAATTATACAATTATCTTTAAGAATTTATGTTCTACTTCACAAGAAAAAGAGTGTAAAATGGATAAATATATAACTTACATAATAGAAAATGAAACCCTAAGGGAAGCATAACCATTTTATATTGGGTTATTTAACCATTGAAATAAGTGGGTCAACGAGTGAGACTGCTCTTTTCTTAATCAAAAGGTCTAGAATTAGATTTCATAGTATAATTTTTTTTTTCTTCTGAATGAATATGAATATCGAAGATCGAATAGCGAGCGGAGAAAAAGATGTTGGGGGTGCATGGTGACTGACAGAAGGATTTGGGGTGGATTAATGATGTCTGAAGGCATTCTGGTAAGTACAGAAGCATGGGGAAACAGCTCTCGCGCTGTTTTCGCGCGCCATGATCCACATTAGGGACCCTCCTTTTTTTTCTCTCTCTCTCTTGAAAAGACATTTCTCCTTTATTTTTACTGTCTTTTTTGTCCGTCTCAAGTAGAATCATACTATGTTTTTGTATTTATTAAGTGAGCAGTATTTTCATTTATATATTTTCTTTTTAGTACTCCCAAATAATAATGACGTATTTTCAATTCAGAAATAGTTGATATTACACTCCTCACTTTACTCTTGAATAAAATAAATTGTGTAATCAATAAATATTTTGTTATGGTCATTAATCTTCTGTCTACCGATAACTTGTCTGTATTTGTGTTCACGGACGAAATCAGATTAAAATTTATCAAATATTGAATTTGATTTTAAGTCATGAGTACAAAGTTTGAACGAAATTTACAATTGAAATCAAATTATGTGACTCTTAAATTAAAAGAAGAAATCAAATTATAATCTAAAATAGAACAGGCAGAAAAGGAATTAATTTTTGATAGCTTCTTATAAGGGAAACAAGGCAACGGGGATCAAGGAAAAAGCCATCAGGTGGTTTACACTGTCTAATCTAATTTATCAATAAAATTAAACCTTAATTTACTAGTCGAATTGCTTATCCAATAATAATTAAATGGATTTCCAATATGTTATAATATGTTCAATGTAATTTTATAAATAAAGCTTGACGATATTACTATGTACATAAATTTTATAATATTTGAGATTATTTCTAAAGACATCAACGCGTGTTTTGAGTCAGATAGAGAGATTTTCACTAATACGGAGTACTTCTTATGAGCCAAATAGGATTATTCTTAAAGACATTGATTAGATAGGTTGTTTTATAATGTCGTGCTATTTTAGGTGTAAAAAAATTGTTTGATATAAAAAGTGGCAAAGGATCATATTATTACTTTCTTAATCTTTAATTAACTAAAGTGTTTATATATTTTAATATTTTCCATAAAGGTTGCAAAGCGAGGAGAAAGGTAACATTGTCTTTGGTCATCAATTTATAATTACATGCAGATTTATTTCGTTTAGTGAGCCTACGTTACCTAAAAGTGAAAATTATTTATATCTTGTTTATGGTTAAAAGGTAAAGATTTTCAACATGATTGAGTCAACATAATTAAATATCTTTTAATTAGGTGGTTTACGAGTAAGATTATGATTTTCAAGTCTTAAATAATTGTCATTTGGAAAGTAGCAATAACATAATGGTGGATTATGACATGGAAAGAGATGCATATTATAGATTTATAAGATAAGATGACCATAATTAAAACAATTACACTTCTAATTATTTTTATTGAAGTCTAAGTAATATGGTTGAGAAACTCTAATTAGAGTATTTGGAATCAAATAATGTTGAAGCAACAGTACTAGAAAAGGAATAATTATGATGATAAGTGAAACCCCATCCAATTTGCTTAGAAAAAAGTATAATTAAGTGAACCACACTGCTTATAGTACAAAATGATGCATGAATCATATATGTACGAATCACATATTAATTATCTTCTCGGATTCTGATTTATTTTATTTGATTAATGTTAAATAAACCTATCATTATCAAACAAATATATTAGGATATTGCTACCTGATTTTTCTAATCTTTTATTTAACATCATAGGGTTAGTCAAACAGTAAATAAATGGTTCCCCAATGGAAAGTTTTTTGTACTATTGTTGATAGGGGATTAATTAATAATTGTAATAGTAATCTTCCATTTCAAATTGTCATTAATTAATCAACATGTACGGGTTAAACCTTACTTGACTTCAAAATAATTAGACGTGATAATGTAATAACCCTATATATATATATAATGATTGGCACGTGTATATATATATATACACTAGAGCTTGATTTTTCTATGTGTTTAATCATATATATATTAATCATTACATATATTAATACGTCTAATTATTTTATGGATATATGTAATAAACTCTTTCTATTTCACGAGCAGATGTACAATGAGTTAGACAAGGCCTAACGATCAACAACTAAGAATAAATAATTTAAGGATGTTCATCTACACACTTACTTTATCGAAACAATTTTATTCATTTCAATGAGCATGAATCAGGTGGGTTAATTTTAAAAAATCATGTTTTTATGAGTTGATTTTGTCACATTTAATAATTTTTTAATTATTTTCTTTTAATAAAGAAAAATGAGGGGAAAAAAGAGTTTTAAGAAAAAGATGATAAATGAAGTAGGGAACTGTTTGGGGGGGCCAAAAAAGGTAATGTGAAAAGAGGTCCCTTTCTGGTTTGTAGCGCGAGAATTACGGGGGAATCGAAGTCAGAACCAAATAGTATTATTAGTATTATTACACCAAACACTCCCCAAAAGATACAAAATCCTTACTCAGTTTTTGTTCTCTCTTTAGTCATTCATTCATATATCATAAAATAATAATAATAATAATAATAATAATAATAATAATAATAATGGCCAATATCTCAACTCTCACTTCAACTATGTCTTTCCATTAAATCATTAAAAAATCAATCTGATTGATTCTTTACAATATCACTGCTTTTTCGTTCTTAATACTTGTCATGTTTTTTTTTATGTTCCCTAAAGAAAAGAAAAAAACATTAAGAAATGTTTAATTAAATTATTCTAATTTATTATTCATATCAATTTAATTGTACTTTTTTCTCTTGCACTATATTAATATCTCTTTATATTTATTATTAATAATAAAAGTGGAAAACGAATATAAATAACTAATTATATCTTGATTTTCTTAAATACATCTATTTTTAGTAAAAATAATAATAATACTTGTTATCTTTATTAAAATGACAAGTATTATATCCTTATGATCATCTTTTCTAAAATAACATGTTATATAGATAATCTATTCTAAAATAACTTTATTTCTATTTGTCAAATTAATTTGCTATGGATAGTCACACGTTACTGCAAACAGAGAGAAATCAGATTTAATAATTTTAACTATATAAATCATGTCAATTTTCGTTTAACTCCTTTGATTTTATTTGACTTCACCTCTTATTATCATGATTACGCAGTTCACAGTTAATTATTTAATAAAAAAATTTAATAGTGACGAAACCATTTTTGTTCTAGTAGTGTTTATTGTCAAATTACACAGTATAGATAGATTTTCTTTTTTTAATAATGTATATGATTTCTCTTTATTTTCTTATGTATCAGTATTCTCAAGAGTAAGAGTTGAAATAATAAATTCGAAACATAGAGCTAATTAAATGTGTCTTTAATTTGTGGAGCTATATTTATGAAAAGTCAGTTTACTACCCCACTGGGCACAGCCAACAAGGGGAAAACCTAATCAATCCAGCGTTTATATGTCATTCTTGTCTCTCTTTCCCAACCTTTTTGCATCCTTTATATATATAGTCCCTGTCAATAATTACTGGTTCATTTTTGAGTTGACATACCTATTAATAAAAATAATTATTGATATAGTGAATTTATCATTTTATCTCTATTAATTATGAAGTTAATGAATTAAAAACTTAAGATTTTTAAAAGTTCTACCTTTTTCAAAGTAATTAATTGAGGATATAATAGGTAAAAAAAATTGTTCTTTCTTAATTTGTCAAAATGGACAAGTAATTATGAACAACTAAATATATATATATCGGTTTTTTTATGAAAAAAAAACTGTTGAATTAACATAGGACTACAATAAAACTTGTTAAAATCACTAAGATGATATCATATCAAAAGTGGGAGAAAAATATTAAAAATTTATAAACAAGTTATTTAGATTGAGAGAGATGATATCATATCAAAATCATCTAGGATAAGTAAACACCACTCTTCTAGATCTAGTAGTGATTTCGGTCCACATATTACCTTTTAACAGATTTTACACGACACAATAAGGTTTAATATGGACCTTAATATGGATACTAATAGGAATAATTACTTGAACTAGTAATTTCGATCCACGTATTACTCTTTATAGTGATACCTTGAACTAATTACATAAACACATACATACTTTATTTATGTATATGTGTATATATCTAAAAAAAAAAAACACTAGTCTATCACTTCCACACTTACATACACTAAAAATTATAATTAGATATAGTATCGAGTAATTTTCAGTTACAATGAGATATTGTATGACGTTAATATATGTATTTTGCTACAGTTTGAATCAAAATGCTGTTACGTTTTAAAATATTGCAATTATTTTTATAAAAAAAAAACACTACTAACGCTGTTTATGAAAAAATTTCTACTGAATATTGTGTGAAAATAAAAAATGCAATATAGAAGAGAAGAGGTCAGTTGGAGCAGTGAGTCAAAGGAAGTAGTGTTGAATAACTAAAGTCTGACTCCATGTTAAGCTAATGCATGTGCTCTTCTGCACATTTTTGTGCTATCACTAACAGTACTCTCTGCTAACATCCCACCACAGTTTTTTTTTCCGGTATTCGTATTGAAGTCCAACAAAATTTAGCTTCACATCAAAAAGTTTCATGTTGAGGTTAAAGCGCTCTCTCACAAAGACGATTTTGTATCTAAAGGAATTCAAATCTGAAATCTCTAATAAAAAATGAAAGAGTACTTATCATGTCTATCGCGTTGTTTTTAAATTTTATGGACTTACTATGCAACATCAATTAAAGAGGAAAAAAAATACATAGATATGTGACACTGGTCACTTTCTTTCTTCTACTGTTTATCGTTGAATTTTCGTACAAATCAATCCCTCTCTAGCTATTAGCTACTTCTACCATTCTTTCTGTTCAATTAATTCATAGCTGATCAGATGAATTGAATTAACTCAGAGTTAAGTCAAGGTACGTAATTGATTATGCATTCAAAAGATATATTTTTATTAATAATATGTTCTAGATAACAACTCAAATTATAATGTGTTGTTACAGTAGATTGTATAATAATAATACTGAATATAATAGGAATTATACCATCCAGCATAACGTATTTATATAACTTTTTTTGATGAAGTTTTTGATGAATTAAGGGTCGTTTGGTAAAGTGTATAAAAATAATGTTAAATAGAGTGCATTGACAATGTTTGTATTAGTTATGCTTGCGTTCGTTATGCATATATTATTTCTTATGGATTGTTTGGTTTGGTATATTAAAAATAACATGTATTGTATAAACACATTTATTTACAGAAATATCCTCCACAATTATTTAGAAAAAAATATAAAAGGGGTTTTGAGGGGTAATTGTGTCTTTAAAATATTAATACATACATTAAATTTCTTTGCATTATTAATACACTCCCCAATATATAGTAAAGTGTATAAATATTTACATTAGTTATACATAGCATGAAAAAATGTACCAAACAAAGTATTACTAATACATAAAGTTAATTCATGCATTAATTTTAATAAGTATACTCAATCAAAGGACCCCTTAATCAATAAATAACAAATCTATATAATTCTAACTGTCAACCGAACAACCCCTCACTAGTTTGACAGGATCATTATGAAAAAATTGAGAAAAAAAAAATCATATAATGTTAAAATATTTGTATCTCTCTAAAAGGGGAATCATGAAGCACCCTTATAATTGAAGAGTTGTGCAATAAAAATCGAGTCACGGCAAATTAAGCTGGGTTTGATTTTACAACTCTTGTAGCACATTACCTACAATCATATTTGTCAAGTCATAGCACCTAGAATGAATCTTATAAACACTTGATTTTAAATTAAAATAATTAAATAAGTAAAAAGGTAATTCAAATATGCTCTTAAAATATATTAGAATTGACTGAATTTAAATACTTGAAGTACATTGTTTAAGTGTTGAAGTTTATTAATCAAAGAAAATCATTGTCAAGTCAAAATAAGTCGAAATCAATAATATCACGTCTTTGGCTATAATATGTGCGGAAAAAAGAAAAGAAAAAGATAATAGGACACAACCCGAAGACATAAATGAAAGAATGTAAACACAATTGCTAAAATCAATAACCTTTTATAAACAATAGTGTGCTAAATTCGAAATTCAGTCATCTTGTATCATTTCGTTGTTATGTGATTCAACATGTTGTATGTATTTAGAAAAAATAAATAGAAGGGGATTTTGCCCAACCTCAATATGACATAGCAAAAGGAACAACGTAACGGTAAGAGATATATAAATTTTGTTACGAGTAGAATAAGAATAAGACAACTTAGCTAGATGGTCCACCACTTGATTTTTTTCTCTATAACAATTTTTGGATTCTATTTTTATCTTTGAAATGAATGATATTGTCGATAGTCTGTTTGGTCTTTAGATTGGTAATGCCCTTTATTATTCAACAAATTGGCTATAATCAATGAGTCGAGTTTCAAATGAAATCAATATGTCCCTTTAGACTATGTCATTTCACTTCAAACTCAACTTCAAGGTTTCAACCATGTTGTTGTATTGAACAGTTATGGAGAATAACATGAACAGGGCACCATGGTTATCCCTAACAATGCCTCTAATACCCACTTTGCCAATATCTTGAAGGAAGCCTTCCCCAATATTGAGTTTTATAGGTCCTTTTTGTGCATTGTTCAATGTAACATCTTTTTAAATAAGTTTTGTAGGAAATAAATCAAGATTAGGATTCCTAAGTACTTTGGAATTTCTTAATAGTTTAGGATTTGTTATTTATGGTATTTCCTTATTTATGTTTAATTAGGATTTGTTAGTTTTATAGGTTCTAGTCCTAGTTTACTTTGGTTGTTAATATTATAAATAGGGGTGCCTTATTGCATAATTCAATGTGTAGAGAGATACATTCAATGTGTAGAGAGATACATTGAGTATAGAGAAATACACTCAGTGTACAAAAAATACAAGAGTTATTGAGTTATTTAATAAAGCTTCCTACCTACTATTTGTAGATTAATAACAATTGTTGGGTCTTTCACTTGTTCATATATTATTACCTTGTGTAATATTATTTCCTTCAAATTGGTATCAGAGCTTGTGTGAGATCCTTATAAAAGTCTTGTGAGGGATCTTGATAAAAACCTTGTGTGTGATCCTTATAAAGCCTTGTGTGAGATCCAACACATACAAAAGAGTATGAGTATTCCTTATTTGCCCGAATGTCCCGTTTTTGTGTTTGATGGAAAAAATAATTTTGAGAGTTGGTATCAACAGATGAAGAGTTTTTTCAAAATTGTTGGACTATGGTCCATTATTGATATTTAATTTGTGGATGTTCCAGAGGACACAACATTGACTGTTGAAGGTGCAAAACAATTAGAGACAAATAGACAATTGAATAATAAGTGATGGTTTTACCTTGATAGGAAGGTCGGATTACGTGTATATAATAAATTTTTACATGTTTAGTCATCAAAGGAGGCTTGGACAATTTTAACAAAAGCATATCGACGTGTTTCAGATGTGAAGAGAGAAAAACTTCAAGAGCTTTGGAGACAGTTTGAGTTGGCTCAGATGAAATCAACAGAATCAATCAAAAATTTCTTTACGAGAATTAAAGAAATTGTAGATGATCTAAGATCAATGGAGAAATATTAGAAGAGTTAAAGTTATTGAAAAAATATTAAATTCTCTATGTTTAGAGTTGCAGACCAAGAAGAAACATATTGAGTCTGCTTGAAATTTGAATACCTTGAAGCTTGATGATCTAGAAGGTGAATTAGTGACATATGAGATGTCCATGAATCAACAGATGAAAGAAACAAGTGATGGAGCGTTGCAAGCAAATGTGAGTCAACTTAATCCAGAGAAGAAATATCAAACTGGGTTAAGACAAATCAAAGATGTCAAAATTTCATAGGTAGAGGACGAGGAGATAGAGATGTGATAGTAGAGAAAGTATTGCAAAGAAATGATGATAAAGAAAAGACATTGAGTTTGATAGAAATAAATGAAGAAACCAAAGAAATGATGATCAATTAAAAGAAAAGGAAGAACCATCGAATCTGAAAGAAATATATGAAGAAGATCAGAGTTTAAGAATTGTTGAGAAAAGAAAAGAAGATAGATATAATTTTCATTATGGTATAAATGTCTTTGATTGCAAAGAAGGCTTCAATAGTGGTCAATCTAATAAGTTAATAATTTCTTAAACAACTAAACAGGAAAATTTGGTGGAAACTGATGTTGCTTCGATAGAAGCTAGTAATTTAAGCCTGGAGACATGTGATAGACATGATTGGTCTATACAAAGTGAAGCTATTGGAAATGAAATAGAAATATTCACTATTGTCTCACAAGAAAAAATAGTTGAAGCATTTGAAGATGAAGTTGGTAATAAAAGAAGCAAAAATGTTCACCAAGAGCAAGTTTTTGATGATCTACCAAAAATTGAAGCAAAAACAATTGAAGTTCTAGATCCGCAATTGAAGTGCATGACTATGAATAGTGAAGATACAATCAACTCTGAATCATTATTCAAAATTATATGTTGTGAAGAGCATGAAAAATTAATTGTTGAAGATCCTACTCTACCATATACACAATCAACTAAAGTCGAATGGACATGCAAGACCAAGTACAAATTAATTGGAGAAGCAGACAATTTTAAGGCAAGATTAGTTATTCAAGAATACAAGAAAAGAAAAAATAATGATGATGATACTTTTAAAATATTGAATATGAAGAAAGTCAAATTGATCTTGAATTCTACTGAAGAGAGATTGAAGTTGACCAAAGATGGCACACATGATTTTGTTGATGCTACATATTTCAGAAAGTTGAAGAAGATGATAGGCATGATCACATTTGAAGATCTTGGTTTAAGGGAGGCTATGTAGGAAATAAACCAAGATTAGGATTCCTAAGTAGTTTAGGATTTTTTATTTATGGTATTTCCTTATTTATGTTTAATTAGGATTTGTTAGTTTTATAGGTTCCTAGTCCTAGTTTACTTTGGTTGTTAGTATTATAAATAGGGGTGCCTTATTATATATTTTCAATGTAGAGAAGAGATACATTCAATGTGTAGAGAGAGACATTGAGTTAGGGCTGTTCAAAACCAAATTGAAACCGATAACCCGAACCGAAAAAAAGTTATTGGTTTATCCGTAATGGGTTATTGGTTTAGCGGTTTTGATAATGGTTTTGATTTTTTTGTTATCGGGTTATCGATTCTTAACGGTTTTAGGTTTTTTCTTAACGGGTTAACCGATAACCCGATAGTAAATTAAATAATTATATTTATACCATTTTGTATATAAATTCTTGACTTAGAGGTTGGTTTCCTACTTTTATTTCTAGTTGTCCAAAACTCTTGGTTATTCTACAATGTAAAAGTGTTTGCTTTTGAGAAAGATGTAACTTGTGAACTCATATGTATGGTTCATTTGGTTTTTTACATTGTTTCTAAGTGATTTTCAATGTTTTTTTCTATGTCAAATCTTAACAGTTAAACCGATAACCGAACCGATAACGATCAATAACCGATAAGTCAATATCTTAATGGTTCTATAACAGTTTAGCATCTCTACAAATCGATAACCAATAAGTCAAAACCGATAGACTTCAAAACCGAACCGAACCGACGATACGCAGCCCTACATTGAGTATAGAGAGATACACTCAGTGTACAAAAATACAAGAGTTATTGAGTTATTTAATAAAGTCTCCTACCTACTATTTGTAGATTAATAAGTTTCTTCTATATAATCATTGTTAGGTCTTTCATTTGTGCATATAGTATTACCTTGTGTAATATTATTTCCTTCAAGTTTCAATCTCTCCACAGTTCTAAAAGATATTGGCTCAGTGACCGATGAGTTTCAAACTCTTGAATGGTTCTGGCAAAAACAACCTTAATGTTTCATACAACTTGATATTTCATGTTGTTGTTTTTCAAAAGTTTTGTCACACTTAATTTTGATACTATAATTTGATTAGGCAAATCAACTTTACTTTTTTTTTATATATTTAATTTATCTTTAAGAAGATGCGACCTTATATCTTATCGACAAAAATAAGACAAAAAGCTAACCTTTGAAGCATGCACAAATACCTAAATGCTAATAATTATCATAAACAAGAAGAGGTAAACACTCAAAGCTTGCACCCTAAGAAGCTAAATCACCACATAAACAAATTCTTTCATTGTTTATGCCTTATGGAAGTCATATTTTGTCTGTCCAAAATATTCTATGCTCTTATTGCCTGATTGAAGAGATCATTAACTTGATAAAAAAAGTTTTTCGTGACCTTTCATATTTCATTTAAACTAGAAAGAGGGATTAGGCAGAGCCCGCCATGTCACCATATATTTTTATCATGTGTATGAAAGTTTTATCAAGACGTATAAATAATGACGTCACACAAGAACTATGAAAACCTGTACTGATCTCTGGAAAAGGTCCCCACCGGTCCCATGTTTTCTTCGTAGGAAACTTAGTATTAATAGGGAAGGCTGACCTAGATACTTTCCAAAACATTAGAAAAATCCTGGGGGAAATCTGTACAATAAGTGGACAAAGCATAAACCTACAAAGATCGAAAATCATATATTCTTAAATTAGTGCAAACCTAACATAATACATGAAATAACAAAGATAATGGATATTCCTGAGAGTGACAAATTTGGAAAATACCTAGGTTTTTCCATCTTCCATAAAAAAACCTACCACTTGAGATTTTCGATTCATTATAGATAATATGCAAGCTAAACTAGCTAGTTGGAAAACTAAATTCATTACAATGGTATGAAGAACCACGCTAACCAAAGCCTCCCTAAGCATACCATCACATGTGATGTAACTCTTCAAACTGCCTAGCTCTACTTCTAAGAAGATATTTCAAATACAAAGAAACTTCATTTAGGACACAATTGAAATTAAAAAGAAACTCCACCTAGTACGATGGAACATAATAACATAGGACTAAGGAAAATGGAGGGTTGGGGGTTCAAAAGTGTAGTGAGAAGAATCTAGCCTTGTTAGCTAAGCTAGCTTGGAGACTACTTATGAATTCATCTAATTTATGGGGGTAGGACCCTCCTTGCGAGATACGCAGGACAAACATGGCTTACAGGCAATGAAAATCATAAAAAAAATTGAATAGTATAATCTGGCGTAGTATTAAGTTAGGTTGGGAAATATGTAAGCAACACCTCTAATAGGCTGTAGGGAATAGGGAGCAGATAAAACTTTGGAATGATGTCTGGATACCAAACACCCCTCCATTGAGGTATCATATAAAGGGTCTTCTTCCCCAGAATGAATCAACTAGAAGGGTCAGAAATTATAGAAAATGGAGTTTGGAAGCTGGATGACATATATAACTCATTACATAGACAAATACTCCATGAGATATATAGAATTTACTTACCAAACATCCCAATGCCAACTGATAAACCAATTTGGACTCCAAACTCAAATGGTAGTTTCAGTGTTGCCTCTGCATATCATTCTATAAAGAGCAAAGAGTTTCAAGTGTTCACTAATCAAGAACCTAGAAACTTCAAGTGGATATGGAAGCTAAAGTGCCCAAATAAAATAAAATATAAGCGATAACCATTATAAGAAGTGTGTAATCATAAAACATATAACATGAAACATTTTCATATTGTTTCATATTCTAGAATCTCATGCATTTAAAAGAGAGAACAAGTAACTATGAGATCATGTCATAGTGTTTCATTTTAACATTCATGATGCTAGATATCTCTATAAGAGAAATTATAAAGTCAACAAAAATATATGGTGAACATATAGCAACGGGACATTGACTAAAACATACATGATCATGTGAGTATATAACATGGACATTCCTAGCGATACATGATCAATAATGCTTATAAACACATAGAGAGAAAGTTTAAATAAAATGCCATGTTATAGGAGAATAACAAAATGGTCTAGCCTTAAATACCTTGGTTCCCAACATATAAAGCTATTATGATTAATCGACTCTTCCTTTAAAGCACCAACCTAAAAGGACGATGATAATTACACGAGCATTAGAAATTCAACAAGGAGATCAAGCCACATTATAATTTCTCAAACATTTAGTGAGTATCAAGGTCACGAGGCCTTCTAATCAATGTATTCTCCAAACCTAAACCTTTTTGTTGCTAAAAGTGGTACAAATTCTTTATCTCCTGCTCATTTTATTATTGCCGCTGAGACTCTTTCTAGAGCCTTGAATTATTTCAATCATAATCAGAGGTTCACTAATTTCTCTATGCATAACAAGGGACCACTGATTAATCACATTAGTTATGCAGTTGATATTGTTTTGTTTATTTCTTGTGATAAGTGCTCGATTAAGTTTCTTATGAAACAATTGAATTTGTATCAACAAGCTTCAGGACAAGAGATTAATCAAGAAAAATCTTTCTCTCTTACTCACAGTAAGACTGACAGATTGCTTAACAGAAGGATCAAAAGGTGGACCGGTTAGAAGCAATCGTCTTTTCCCTTTAACTATTTAGGTTGTCCTATATTGTCACGATCCGAGTCTACACCCTGGACGTGGCCGGCACTCGAGAACCATTGCTGGTCCCCAAGCGAACCCTCATCCTGGCTAACTCAAGCATACAAAAGCTTAAAAACTGAATAAAAAGAATATATTCAACTCGCCATAAAATAGGCAACTTAAGTCTTTAAAACATTTAACAAAATAAATGAACAGACTTCTAAAACTCTATTGTCTATCTATGAAGCCTCTAA
>JAJONR010004221.1:0-89150 GCA_029582245.1 Solanum etuberosum
TCTGGCAGGGTATATTGGGTCCTCTCGATGGGGCGTATACATCGGACTCCACATTTAGCTCATGTGGTTTTATGTCGGTTATTAGTAGCTCCCACAATCAGATTCTAGTGTAGTGACCAGGTTATCAGATACAGTTCAGTATTCAGTTTCAGCATGTTATAAACTTGGTCATTGCATTCAGTTAGTTCATGTTCAGTATTTCCAGTTTAGTATCATGCTTATCTTACATCATTGCTCAGTTATATGCTTTGTTCAATTATGTATATTATTCACCTTTATTCTATCCTGCATGCTCAGTACCTATCAAGTACTGACGCATACTCTGCGCTTTATCTTCTCGTGATGTAGGTTCAGGTCCTCAGTATTCAGATCACGTATAGATCGGTTCCCGATCTCCAGTTCAGTAGTATCAGTGGTGAGTCCTCATCTTCGAGGACGATTGACATGATTATCCTTCTACTTTCAGTCTTTAGTTTCAATTTTTGCTAGATTTAGCTGAGGCATGTCCCAGCATTTCCAGTCAGTTAGAGGCTTTATTTCAGACATAGTTAGATTCAGTTTTAGCTTGGAGTTTGATATTTCATTTGTCGTTAAACTCTCAAACTATATATTCAGACTTAGAATGGGTATCCTCCATCACTTTCAGTTTATCTCATGTTGAAGCTTCCGCACAGAATGATCTCATTTCAGTTATCATAGTATGCTTATGTTATACCAGCAGGGTTATCTTGGGGTCACTCGTGATCCTAGGTTCCGTGTCCGCGTCCAGGGAATAGCCTCGGAGCGTGACAGTTTTCTTACCGATTGAGTTTCAATATGAGATTTTACTTGTGTCAATATGAAATTTTGTTTTTACTTGTACTAACGGCACAGAAGCGCCCTTATGCTTCTCATGGGTGCATTGTTTATTATATCCTAGTTTTTGTCGGTTTCTCAAAATATACATACATAATTATCGTCAAAGTTAACGGTGCACGTGCAGTGCACCTATATATGTGAGTCCGCCTCTTATCCGGCATTGTTCATGCATCTAGCTTCACAAAGTGGAATAAGAGATTATTAATTTACTACTAAATATATAAAAATAAATAAAGGACAAATATAGTAATGTGGACAACTCCTTTATGTATAAGCAAAATACCGCAAGTACTATTCTAATTTAGTCCATCATGGATTACGTGCATCAACACCTATTTTAGGATTGTTATTTAAAATACAAAAAATAAAAAAGTTAAAAATATTTTTAAAGTATGATGATTTCATTACTTTAGTCGTTTGTTAATAGTTTGACCTAATCATATTATAATATTATATTATTAGATTAAAATGTTTTTATTTTACAAAGAATATAACGAGGGCATACTTGAACCTATACGTATATTATAAAGGCATTTTTAATAACATTTAAATATTAATAAAAATATATCGGATGTATCATGTTATGTCCATGGGTGAACATTACGTTAAGAAGGAAAAAAGAGGAGGCAAGAAAGCGGCTAAACTTTAAATATATTACTACTATAATGTGGTTGTATTTTAAATAACATTATTTTAAAAAATTGGCAAATTCTTTAAAGCAACAATAATATTTTTCTCTCTTGAGAAAAGAGAACTTTTATTTTGTTTCCTTTCTATTTTGGGGGGAAATGAAAGGTTACAAGGAGAATAAAAAAAAATGTAATTGCCAAAAATAGAAAATCAAATGTGAATGGCTTCATTTTGATAAGGTTAGGCCTATAATTTGCCAAAAAAAAGTAATTAGTTGGTAAAAAGTTTAGGCTAATTCTATTCATATAGTAATAAAATAAAGAGTAATAATACGTTTATCATAAAAATATTTATATATAATTTTTTAAAAATACTATAACGCGGAGGTCAGATGAAGGGTGGATTCAGGGGTGGGGGCATGGTCAGGCCATAATGGTGGTGCACTGGTGCCGGCTAAGGGGGTGGGTGTGTTAGGGTTGGGGGAGGAGCGAAGTACTCATTAACCATATTAGTCAAAAGCTAAAAAGACGATAATCATTATATATATATATATTATTTATGAAGCTTAATTTTAAAAAAATAATCAAATAAATTATAAAATATTTTTCTTTTCGCCAAACACACCCTTAATGGATGTAGTTTTTTCCTATAAACATAGAGCAAAGATAATTATTAAATTAAATAGAAACGTGTGAATTGAAAATTAGTAAACAAAAATTGAATGTTCAAAAAAATACAACGAATTTGGACAAAGCCAAGGAAAATTGAATAACGCTGGTAGATTTCCACGTTCATATACATTTTTTTTAATGAGGGAATTTATTGTCGCTATTCTTCGGATATAGTCATGCCGGCAAATTATATTTAAAAAGTAAATTATACTTGGCAATTCTTGAATGTCGAACTCGACCAAAAAATATATACATAAGCTTTTAAATATAAAAAAGCTCCGTTTAGAAAATCACTTGTTTAATCAACTCGATCACCTTTCCATATTCATATTAATTATATATAATCTTAGCCTTAAATAGTTCACCAGAATAGGTTGAAAATTGATTCTCATTGAGGGTACATGACTATAAATAAAGAGATTACAACATTTATTTCCATCTTTTCTTTTCTTTTTTCAAAAAACATATTGCCCCATATTCCATTAAATTTCATCCATGAATTTGTTTGCATATATACCTACTATAAAATTAAACATTAACGATCTATTAAATAGATTTAAGTTATATGACGGTGTAAATTCTTTTTAGACTATTAGTGTAGTTTAACATAATAAGTTAATTATCATTATATCACTTACCATTCTTATAAAAAAAAAAGTTAGCTATCCTTTTATGTATTACTACATCTATAATCCCTCAAAATTTTCATTAAATTTTATTTAGACGTTTAAATTATGACTTATTTTAATTGAACATTTCAATATATGATAAAGTATTCTTATTACACTGTGAATATTTGTGCACGTGATCTCGATTACCTGCTATATATATAAATTAATCATTTAAGATAACCACAATCATTTTCAATTGAAACAGATATAATGATTTACGACTTATAATTTGATATAAACATATTAGTAACATGATAGATTTTTACCACTCGACTAATTTATACTCGTGCTATATATACATCCATTAAGAAGGTAATTAAACTAATTCCTTTTATTTTTACCTTTTTACTCTTTTAATAACGTGAACCCACTATTTAGAGCATGAGGTGAAAGATGTTTATTCCACAACCTCTATTATCAGTAAATTAATTCCTTTTTACTCTTTTGACAACTCGAACCACAATCTTAAGGTAGGAGATGAAAGATACTTGTTGCTTATTGTCAGAACATCCTCTTTTGTCGGTAAACTAATTTTTTTCTTAAACTCCTTTTCAAAGGTTTTACCTTTTCTACTTTTTTTGACGACTCAAATTCATAATCTTAAGGTGTGAGATTCGAACGTATAATTTTAGAGGAGAAAGTAAAAAATGCTTACTATTTATCATTTGAGCAACCTCTTTTATTGGTAAACTAATTTCTATTATATATTACTTCTCTCGTATTTTTTCCGCCTAGCTATTATATAAGTGATCGGATCGTATAAATATAAAAAATAAAAAAAGGATTGAAAGAAAGGGCGCTATAAAGCAACGGTATCTTTCATTCTACTCAAAAGGCAAACCCAATCCCCTCCCTACCAAAAAAAAATAAAAAAATAAAAAAATAAACCTTTCGTACACAAACACCTCTATAAATCAAAATCTCTTTTTTACGTTTCAAACTAAAAAACTTTGTAATTTCCCTTTTTTTTACTCTATAAAAATTCATTTTTCTCTCCATAAAAAATAATTATCATCTTTTTCACTGCCCATTTTCTTCTTATACAACACAATTTTTTTTTAATTTTTTTTTTGTATATTCGTATAGCATATGAGCAGAGTTGAAGTGGAATTGAATTAAAGGTCAGTTTTTTGATGATTTTTTTCTGATTGATTTGTGATTAATTCCTATTTCATGATTTTTAATTATTATTTTTTCAAGTTTGTAGATTTTTTTGCTGAATTGTTTTATGCTAAAGTTTCGAATTACTTCGTCAATAGGGAAAACGTGTTAATGGAGTAATTGGTATATTGTTTTTTTTTTTTTTTTTTGTATTTGTATGGTTTTAGTGTATTTTGTTTTATTTTTATGGATTTTGGCGGGGAGAGGGGTTGAGGATGAGGATTTATTTATTTGTTTGTAATTAAAAAGTTAGAAATTAGGTTTAAAATATTTGTTTGTATTAGTTGGTGATAAATGAAGAATTAGACTGAAAGTTGAATTTTTGAAAGTTAAATGTAGAAATTAGAATTAGGGATGGTCTAGGATGGATGAAATTTAGAACAAAAATGTTTGTTGGTTGTTTTAGGGGTAAACAAAATTGACCATTTTTTACGCGGATTGTGGGAAAAGAATGAATTCATTTAAGTTGAGCTAGGGTTTATCGGAAATAGCCTCTCTATCTTTGAGGTAGGGGTAACATCTCTGTACATTGTACCCTTCTCAAACCTCACTTTGTGGGACTACACTGAGTATGTTGTTATTGTTAAAGTGAATTGGATATACTTGGTAAAACTTAAAATGTATTTGATGAGAATATTTTTCGTAAAGAATTGTTTTTTACCCCGGTAATTTGTTGGATATAAAAGGAGGTGATATTTGGTAATTGTACAAAGTGGTGGATTGGGTATAAAGATGGTATTTTGGTGATATTTCTGAGTAATAAAGGTTGAAATATTAATGAAACAAGTAAATATGGAGTATGAATTAGAATATTTGCGAAGAAAAATGACTTCTACCAGTAGGTAATAGAAGTCATTTTCCCGTTTTGGTAAAAGATTCTCTTTATGAAAGTATTTTCTATAATTCAAGGTCAGAAAAATACTGGAAAATGACATCATCATGAGAAACTGTGTTTTCGCAATACTGAACAATAATTAGGCAGGTGAGCCAATGACTTTAAAGGTTAAGTTGATCCTCTCGTTTCTCTTTTCATGCTTTAGTTCTTTATCTATGTAAGTTGTCGTTGGTATTGCCCAAAAATGTTTTACGAAAGTAAAATGCTTCCAAGATCAACTTTTTAGTGGGCTATAACAGTTGGTGTTGATAACAAGTAATAAGAGGAAAATAATGTTTGATATATTGGTAGGAACTGTGGTATGGAGAAGGATAGAATGATTTTTAGCAATCGAGCTAGCGGCTATATTGTTTAGCTATAGTTCCTATTGAACAATTATTCTGGTACCATCACCAGGCTTTGGGTATAAAGAAGAACAATTGCGTGAACTTCCATTCCAAATGTTAAAAAACAAAAATCAGAATTATCTTAGCCTTCTTAGCTGAGCCCTGCATTAACGTGCTCTATTCAGGTACAAGTGATCTATCCAATTTAGGGGTGAGAAGACGTTTTTGACTTTGGCAACTTTTTCTGAAAGGCATAATGTCGTGTGAACCGGAATATGATGCTGCTCGTGGGGTTCTTAGTTTTCTCGATGTGGACCAACTTTTTAGTTCCAACTATTACGGTGACAGTACACAGCATGACATTGAAATCTGTCATGAACAATATTCCACAGAAAATCCTTATCACCCATCATATTGCAACGTTGACAATGATGAGGTCATTGCTCATGCTCTACAAGAAGAATGGTCCGAGTTGTCCATTGCAGAAGATGCTCAATCTTCACATGCATATGAGCAGTACTTGCAAGCCTCCACTGGTGTACAGCATTGGCATGGTCCTCCAAGGGAGTACTATGCTGGTATATTTCTTGTTTTCAGCTTTGGGATTGTCTCTCGAGTTCAAACATTCGCTAATATGCATATGATTCGCAGGGCATGATGTTGCCGTCGAAGCTAATGATGTAGGGCCTTCAAGTTCTTGCTCTAGCCCTGGCGACAGATCATACGATGGAGAAGAGTATACTTACACATTGGAAATACAAGATGAATTTGAGATTGATGGAGAAGTAGGGAAGAGAATAAACCAGCTGAGTGCTATTCCTGTAAGTGTTGTGTCTGTTAGTAAATTGTAGAAGCTTTGATGAGCTTGAAATTCCCCTCTTCTTTGGGACTTCCGTTGTAACTTTTTGAGTGGCTGCTTTGTGCGAGTATCGATACAACTAATTCACTCTGTGTATGAGGACTTGTATGGTGCTCTGTACCTGTGACCATTTACTTGGCACTGGTTACATATAGGTTTAGCTTTGTTGAATTAATATCATCAGATCATTAGCCTCTTAAATTAGCAGCCAACTAGCTACCCAATTATTTCTATTCATCTGGATACCGCCTGTATTATATTAAAGGATATGATAAACCATATTCATTTTTTCAAGAATAAGTACTTGATAAAGATAGAGACGTTAGATGAAATTGTCTTTACAGTCCTATACATACTTGGTATGTTGTAAATGGACTGAAATAGGAAGCCTTTAGCTTTGACCATGTAGATTTTTTTGTGTGGATATACCTTCTTAAATGTTTCTTTAGTTTCTTATAACAATTTGTATTATTAACCGTGCAGCATGTTCCTAGAATAAACGGAGACATACCTTCAGTCGATGAAGCAACATCTGATCACCAAAGGCTGCTAGATAGGTATCTCCTGATCCCTCCAACTTAGGTTTTCAAGTGAACATTTTTTTTTGTTTATGAAGAACTTAATGACATATTTTCTAAAGGTAGTGCTTTGCTTAATTCTTTCCCTCCAAAGTCCTGAGAACTTTTCAAGCTATGAAATAAAGCTTCACTGCGAGAAATGTAAACCTGTCTTGTGATAGCGATCTCGCGTCTCCAGAAGCCTTTCTGTGTCTTCTTTTCTTAGGTTTTTCCTTTCTTTATTAGTTGCCTTTCTAATTCCTGGTGGTTCCTACTGCCTGCTATTCGAAAAGTAACACCTAACTCCTGAAGCATTTTAGAAAAAAGCGAATCAAATAAGAGAGATGGGACTTGAGACAAGCACAGGAAACAATTGGTGTGCATTGAGCAAGCTAGCCTTCTGTTGCTTTGCATACTTATGAAGCACATTCAAGTAGATATTGTGAACTCTTTGTCCATAAAGTCACAGGACACCATGAATGTGTTTTTTCTTTTCTTTTTTTTCTTTTTGGTTTTACTCCACATAAGTTTAATCTCAAGTTGATATTTTTTCTATTTCAATTGATTGTTAATATTATTTCTTTAAGTTATTTTCTGCTAAGCATCCTATGGTCTGGTTTTTCTAACTACAGATTGCAATTATTTGACTTGGTGGAGCACAAAGTGCAAGGAGATGGAAATTGTCAGGTTACCCTCTTACCTGGTTACCGATTTGTGTTGTAGTAATGATACCAGACTGTCTAGATGGGGCTTTCATGAGTTGATTTTAAGTTGAAGCTAAATATTTATACTTTCGTTTCTCAAATGACTTGTAGCATAGTTATTAATCATACACAAAAGAAGGCACCACAATTGTTTTAAGTTTGTATTGAGAACTCAAATGAGATATTGTGGGGCTGCTTGCCCTGCCAAATTATTATAATTAGTCGTGAAATGTCAATAGTTAGACAGACGGACAATTCAAATTTTCTTAACCTTATACTTTTATGGGGTTTGGAAACTTGGCCCAGTTTTCCTTCTGTGGGATAAGTCTTCTCCTGGGGATCTAAACTTGTTGAAATAAGGTGGCATCCTATATGTTTCTTTTGCACATCTACTGACCTGTTCACGTTTGTTTCAGTTCCGTGCTTTATCAGATCAATTCTATCGTGGTCCAGAACACCACAAATTTGTCAGACAGCAAGTAGTCAATCAGGTGCTTGTTTAAGTGAATAAGATTATCTTCTTTTTAATACTCTGGTTTCATACTTGAATTATTTCAAAACTTCGAATGCATTTTACCAAGTAGGTTTTGTAAAATCATTTTGTCTGATCAGCTTAAAGAACATCCGGAGATATATGAGGGGTATGTCCCAATGGCATATGATGAATACTTGAAGAGGATGTCCAAGTAATTAACATACCTTTGTTTCTCTATGTTGAAACTTATTTTCTCCTTTAATCTAAATCTGCTTTTATTTTGGTTGAACCAGGATTGGGGAATGGGGCGATCATGTTACGTTGCAGGCTGCCGCTGACTCGGTATTGTTTGTTGCCCTTACTTTGCTTCCGTGGTTTTTTCTCTCCATTTGATTGTTGTCTTTTGGATTGTTTCCTTACCTTGGAAATAAGAACTTTAAGCTATTGCTAGCCAGACCATAATTTGAATGTCCTGGTATAGAGGCATTGGATATTCTAGTAGCTTATTAATTACACGTTGATGGGTACTGAGGAAGTAACATGCTTCTATATAATCTTTACTCGTGGTCCCGTAGTTGTTCACGACTACATATTAACCATTTATTTTTTAATGTGGAAGAAAATGCACGTTCGCGTCCCTCCATCTTGTATTTCCTTCTTTCACTCTCTATTATGTGTGGTCTTGATGCATTTTTTCAAGATTTTCCTTGTGGTGATATTAGATGAGAATGCATTGGTTTGTGAATGAACTTATTTCTGTTGCACATTGACTTTGTCTTTTTGCCTTGTGGGCAGTATGGCGTGAAAATTCTTGTTATAACGTCATTCAAAGACACATGTTACATTGAGATCCTTCCGAAGAATCAAAAGTCAAACAGAGGTAACTAGTTCTCAAATTTTCAATTGCTTTTACCTTTCTGTAATAGCCTCTATTTTGAAGAATGTGATTGAACAAGTTTTGATTATATTTTTTAAAAAGAGAGAATTCGGAAGTGGGAGTGATATGGCTCCTAATTTCTCAATTTTCATTCATCTTAATTACAAATTCACAATGTTGCATGTATTTCCAATTTGCAGTTAAGCATGTTTTCTGTTGGGGGAAGTAATTATTCTTTGACTGCCCATTTTCCTCTTTTTCAATGGAAAAGGATTGAGAGGGGGGATCGCGAGTCATGTGGAGAATGCAAATAGTTATCTTTTTAATCCTTGGACTGTAAAGTTAGAACCTTGGTTTCCTTGATTAAATTTTTTGCAAGGGTAGGGAGGAATGAAGAGAAATAATCTTATCGTTATTTAGATGACTACGAAACAAACTTAACGCATGAGCATTCCTTTCTATTCTAAGAGGCATAAATTTGTGTACTTGAACATATTGAGTGACAATGGAAAGTTTGAAGGTTTAATGAATAGGGACAAACTTAAAACTTTATATTGGTTATGCATGCATGTCATATATTCTATGTTGTGGTATACAATCATACCTCTACTATGAAAACAAGTGTAGACATTTAAAAGCAATGGATACTGTAAATCTGGATATTGCTCGGAAGAGGACTCGAAGTATGGTTTTTTTTTGTACACGTGCATTTTATGGGGGTCATGGTGGCCGCAAACTAGATGAAAGAGCAGTGTTTGAACTCTTGATATCTTGATTCCGTCAAAGTAACTTAATTGCTTCTCTTGTTCTTCTCTATGTGCAGTCATATACTTGAGTTTCTGGGCGGAGGTGCACTACAACTCAATCTACCCTCAAGGAGGTTATTACTTTTGTACATTTTTTCCCTCTTTCCTTATGATTTGTCTTGGCACTGATAGTCATGAAGATCTTGAAAGCCGGAGGGGCTACATGCACATTTCCTGAATTAACATATACTCCCTTCCTCCCCGTTTACGTGACACTATTTCCTTATTAGTCTATTCCAAAAGATCGACACAGTTCTATATCTAGAAACAATTAATTGTGTACTTCAATTTCATACTTAATGAGAAATGTTATGGTATGTTTGAGGATACGAGTTTCAAAAGCTTACAGCCACACAAATGTTTTAACATGCTTAAAACCACGAGTTTTAATAGTCTTCATTTCTTTCTTAAACCCGTATTGATTCAAAACTATGTCACATAAATTGGGACGAGGGATGAAGGGAGTATTTTTATCACTTGCATTCTTCATTTATATTATCCTAATACTGTTAGTTTAAATGCTGCATTCCAGATTTCCTGCCATGTGATGATTTTAAGAAGAAGAAGAAAAAGTGGAGTTTCTGGAACAAGCATTAAGAGTTCTTGACCTGTATATTCAAGGCAAACACTACCTGCAATGGCATCAATCCCGGCTGCGGTACAGAGGTCCCGGTGCAAGTACTTACTTTACATTACAACAACAGCTATGCCTCAATCCCGAGGAAGTTGGGGTCAGCTAACTTTGCATTCGTTTTTCTATATGATAAATAATACTTACTTTACATTCTTATAATTGTTCACATAATTATTAAAATATAACATAGTCAGTACTAGTTTGTTCTAAGTTGACATAATAAGATCATATTGTTATATTCATAACTTGTTTCTCTTCAAACATTGTGCTCCACATGCACATTTCTCCAGTTAGCATAATGATATATACAAATTAAAGATTTTCTAACTCTCATCTGGTTAAATTAAAGAGTTACTAAATATAAGAAACGTCAATCTTTTGAAACATATAAATTACAGTAAATATCTAATGTGTTTTCCAATCGAAAAAGTCACATTGGAAGAGAAACTATGCGTTTTTGGCATCTGTGTGCACTATGGTTGGAGCATTTAAGGGTCAAAATGGCTTAGACTTGAGTAGTTAAGTTGGCGATACCCGCTAAAGAAGTCACTAATAAACTGCTCGCCCAATGACTTAAATATCTAACGCGTTCTCCAATGTTGGAAAGTCATTTATGAATGCTGAGAGAACTAAAGCTGGAGCAAAATACTTGTAACGAATAAAGGATAATTTCACTTTCAATAAAATCGTACCAGTTAGAAAAGTGTGATTATGAATTCACAAATAAAATTTGATATTTCATTAACTCTTTAATTTAAAAATACAAAATTTCTTCATACAAGACTATAATGAATAGAGATTCAAAGAACATTACATCATTTTGAGTAAATGTAACATTTCCTTATCCATGAACAATAATTTTTACAAATACAAAAAGTACTAATAAAATATATATGAAAAATTAACATTTCACCCCTAAATTAACCTATTTTACTAAAATCCCCAAAACCCAAAAAATTGGACCTCTTTTGATCCTTTCCAATCTTTTAGATATAGCAAAAAAGGACCTACAAAAGTCTAGAAACTGACACATTTAGTCCAAAAAAGCTGCTTCTATAGCACAAAAAGATGAGGATTAAAACTTATCCATATCTCTACTGTTTCCCATCTTCTCCGGCGACTTTCTCCTCGCCGTCATCGGCGGTCACCGGCTGCAAAAGCAACGCCGTAAACGGCATATGCCGATACGCATTGCCGGAAAATTCCAACGACGGTTGGCACAAATCAAGTCGGCAATTCGGCTGCGATTGCGGAGTCATAGAGAAAAATCCACCACCTACCGGAAATCCAGAAACCGGCGTAGCTCTTGCTAACGGAGCTAAAACCGACGGTTGTGACTGAGACAACGGTATGTTTTCCGACGTCGTAGTGACTTGAGTCGCCGGAATCGTACCTGTTCCTGTAGCAGCGATGATTGCTGGTTCAGCGTTACGGAGAAGCCACTCTATCGTTTCTCCGTCAGTCCTGTGACCTAGTTCCTTCGTTAATTGAAAAACACGCGCCGCGCACACCGCCGGCATCCTTACGCGCCGTCCTCTTCCATTGACCTTTGTATGCCTGTCTTTGTTAGATGAAACGGATAACGCATTCTTCTTCTTCGTCGGAACTACTGTAAGGGCAGTTTTGTCATTTGCTTCTGAGTTAACGCTACCGTTTCTGGCGTCGGAGATTGCACCGGAAACAACCATTTCTGAACCCATTTTTAGGGTTTTTTTGAATGGAGGGAAAAGTAGTACTTTGTGCTTTAGGGATGAATTTTGATTTTTGATAGACCCCACACAAAAAGGGAAAGAGTTTTTATAGGAAAAAAATTGATGTGAGAGTTTCAATATCTTCTTGGGAAATGTGTGTGGACTGAAAGGGCCCATTAAGCTTCATGGCCCAATATGGTGTTGTGGGTCCCACTTCAGACAATTATTCTTTTCTTTTTTTAATTGTTTGAAAAATAGAAAACAAATTTGTTGAAATAACAATATAGTAATTTATTTTTTGGTGTTTTGCATTTGTATGAATGAGGGGAGGAGAGAAAGAATGCATAAATGGACCAAATCTAAAATTATTTTTAATAGTTTGTATAGTCATAAATCCTATTGTATTCTTTGAGATATGTAGACTTTGTTATATCATTTCTTATAAATAAATGATCCTATCATAGATTTATTGAGATTTTAAAATTATAAATATAATTAGACTAGAAAAAAGTAATCATAGTCGTCATCTTTATATCTCATTTACTTGTGACACTAATTAAAGGTGATTGAAAAATAAACATATTTTTTACAATCGAACTCGCGTATTTGATCAACATGAAAAGATTGTTCCGATTCGGAAGAAGTTGCACATCTTCAAAAGCATGCACTAATGCATTGAACGACCTTTTTTTTAGTACTTACCAGCAATGCACATATATTCTTCGTTAATAAAAAATGAGTATAGATTGAAGGATCGATACTATTCGATATTGGCCTTAAAATTTGATTAATATGAATGTATTAGTTATTATAAGGAAAGGCTATTAAACAATGTACTATCTTTATTACGTTTTACTTATCAGGTTTTTTTTACAAAAAATAAACGTGTTAAAATATTTGTTGTTTTAGAAAATAAAAAAGATTTGCTTTTTTCCCTTCAATTTTATCTTACTTTAATGGTCGTGGAGAACGATTGATATGAGGTTATGAAAAACATGGATTATATTATAAGGTTAACTAGATAATTAAGCATTGTCTCTCGACTCTCGTTTATCGTTACGTGTTATTAGTCAATAGTCATAACATTGTTTTTGTAATTTCTTATGTTTTGAGTTTGGTTACTATCTGTTATTTTTTTGTATTTCGATTATTATCTTGTTATGACTACTATTTAGATTGAACTGTCAAGTTGTTTATAGTATTTTGTTATTACTTCTTTATCTTTGCTATTTTTTTCTCTAAACTGCTTTAGACTTTTTTTTTTCTTTTGAAGTTGAGGATCTAGCGAAACAGTCTCTATCTCCAAGCTAAGGGTAAAATCTGCATACATTTTATCATTTCTAAACTTTACTTTATGTAATAACACTAGATATGTCGTTATTATATTTATTTTTCATGGGTAATGAATAGAGTAAAAGACTAGCAATATTGTATGGTGAAAGTGTATTAACAATGTTACTTCCCCTAAATATGAATAAATAAACAATGTCCAAATTAGCCATTCAAATTAATTACTTTGCATGACTGAAAGGAGTAGACAATGTTGATGTTTGATATGAGTTTGGTTTAATTATGAGAAATTAGATTTTAAGAAGTTTTTTGGAAGGTAATTAGGAGAGAATATGTATTTGGATTACACTTGAGAAAAATGTGTGTGAAGAATATTTATGGTATTTTTATTTTTTTTAAATATCTAGTAGGAATTTATTCTATTTAAAATATCTTTGACTTGATTCATGCTAAATGATTAACCTATCTAATATATAATAAGAAATACAAAATGATTAATGACTAACTTATCGTGCATCTCTCAAATGTTACCTCCATTTAAATTTCTTATGTGAAAAATTAAAATTAAAGAGTTATCAAAAACTCGTATGGTACTAATTACTATAATGATTTATGACAATGGCATGTTTTAGAAAAAAAGTAAAAGATAGAGGGGTATTATAGTAAACACAAGATAAAAAATCTGATCTTGTTGGGTTCTATCAAATTCTTGAGGCAAAGAACAAGTTCAAACATTTGCAAAGGCCATCACTTCCATTCATCTTCAATCTTCAAATGAAGCTTTTTTAATTCAAGAAAATACTCATGCTGGCACTAAAAGCCCTCTTAATTCTGAAAAAAGATATCTTTTTTACACCCCACAGACCAGAAAAATAGTTATATATAGTGAAGATTTTTCACAAGATAGCTTAGCTTAAGCTATGGAGGCTGCTGGAAGAAACTTGCTTTCTTCACCACCAACTTTTTCTCAGAAAACCCAACTCAGGAATTGTTCTTCTTCAGGTAAATTGTTGAATCATTGGATGAATTTTGTCCAAATGGAATATAATAGAATAGTGAGGATTGAGGAATGATATTCATATAGTTGAATTTAACTAGTTTTGGATGAGGGTAATTGTTGTTATCAATGCATTGAGTTCTCACTGTTTCTGCATTCTTGGTTCTTCTAGTGTAGTAGCATTCCCATTTTATTGATATTTGTGGCTTTAGTTTTGTAAAGTTAATCCCCTTAGTGAGCACCCAAGGTGTGGCCTAGTGGTCTATGAAGTGGGTTGAGAAGGATGATGTCTTAGGTTAAACTTCCAATAAAGACAAAAAAACGCTAGCTGATTTCTTCCCATATGCCGTAGCTGGTGGGAGGTGGCAGGTAAAAGAAGTTACTGCCTTTAGTGAAATGAGGCGCCAAAGTTGCTGAATTAGCTATTTAATGTGCTTTCTAGTTATGAGGATTCATATAGCCCAATTCAACTAGTTTTGATTGAAGAGTAATTGTTGTTGTAAATGCGTGGAATCCCAATGTTTTTGCTTTTTTGGTTATTCTAGCATTCCCATTTATCAATATTTGTGGCTTTAGTTTTATAAAGTTAATGCCTTTAGTGAAATGTGTTGAATTATTGGAATGAAACTTGTCCAAATGGAGCAGAAATGAAGAATGGATAAAGAGGATTCATGTAGCCAAACCCAGCTAATAGATTGAAGGGTAATTGTTGTTGTAAATGTGTTGAATACCCATTGTTTTTTCCTTTTTGTTCTTCTAGCATTCCCATTTATCAATATTTGTAGTTTTAGTTTTATAAAGTTAATGCCTTTAGTGAAATGTGTTGAATTATTGGAATGGAACTTGTCCAAATGGAGCAGAAATGAAGAATGGATAATGATGATTCATTTAGCCAAATTCAACTAGTTTAAATTGAAGCATAATTATTGTTGTAAATGCATTGAATTCCCGTTGGTTTTGCCTTCTTGATTCTTCTAGCATTCCCAATTATCGATATTTGCAACTTTAGTTTTATAATGTTAATGCGTTTTGTGAAATGTGTTGAATTTTGCAATGGAACTTGTCCAAATGGAGAAGAAATGCAGAATAGATAATGAGGATTTATATAGCTGAATTCAGTTAGTTTAGATTGAAGCATAACTGTTGTTGTAAATGTCGAATTCCCACTGTTTTTGGCTTGGTTTGTCTAGCACTCTAGTTATACATGTTTGTAACTTTAGTTTTATAAAGTTAATGCCTTAATTGAAATGTGGCACCAAAGGCCCTGAATTAGCTATGTAATGTGCTTCCAGAGGACTAGATTACTTCATTGTTATGATATTGATGCTAGATTGTTGCTTTCTCAGTTGATAGAAAAGACCATTAATTCTATTATTAAGTGACCTGTGTTGGTGGAAGACTGTTGTCTCTTTTTATGGTCTTGGGCAATCCTGACTCTTGAGCTAGCTTTTGGAGTTGAGTTATGCACATGCATTTTCAATTTTCTAAAAGTTTTTTCTTGAATAATCGGGTTCTGATTATGCTGTTCTGAAAACAAAAGATTTCCATCTCCCACAATGTTTCTGTTCTCCTTATCAATATTTTATCAGATCGACAGAGAACTGTCATTATTTGGTCAAAAGTCACACATTCTTTTGTGTTATGCTATGATGGTCAGACTTTCCTAGTCGTTTACACAATATGGTGACTGTCACCAGCCACAGGTTGAAGTTCAATAGTAAAATGGTTGATAATAGACATAAGAATTTAAGTATATATAACTAAAATTGTTCTTTAGGATTGATAATTGTAGATGCCATAAAAAATATTTTCTTAATCAGATGTTTTTGATTTCATGTAATCACTTCTTCTTACTACAGAAGAAACAATGAGTTTTTAGTTTTAATAGCTTATGGGTATTGTCCATTACTGAAGACATCTGTAAAATAGTAGGCTAGAATCCTGAATCCTGATGCGAAGTATTAAACTGTCTGCTAAGAGAGCTAACTATCTGAGTTATACCAGAAATATGCCAAAGTTGGCTAGGATGAATGCTTGTTAGAAGGATAATCCAAAGAAATTAGGTGCAGTTTAGTACGACGTATTTCCATTTCAAAAAATAGTACTACACCATTGCTTCCTTAAAGGTGTTTTTTAATCTTTATAAAGTAGGAGCCATCGACATATCTTGTTCTACTTTTGTGGCTGTAGCTTTCAATCGTTAATGCAAATAATCCTATTTCTTAAGGATATATGTTTAATATTACATGATGAAACTTGCAGTGCTGATGCTTCATGAGCATGCTGCTCCTGTGCTTTCTTCAGTGCCACATGCTTATTTGGGTCGACATGTTCCTGCATCAGCTATCAGTTCGGAGCAGCAGTTTGAGAATCGGCTGCAATTGCACCTAGTAAAGGAAGAGAAAACATCCCTGGTGAGACTCTTGAAGTTTGTTGACTTAGGATTTAGAAACATTCTTCGTTGTTTCATTGTATTATGGTTCTTAGGTAGGTGGTAGTCATATTATATGCATACAACATTCTGTCTTCTTCTGATCATTAATTTAAAGTGGCTCTGATTTTTCTTGCTGAAGGCAACAATAGATAGGAGACTTGTGGAAGCTGCATCCTCAGCAATGGAAGAGAATGACGCTGTTGATTCGGAGCAAAATATAAATGCTTTGCAAGTGCAGCTACTTCGTTGGCCTGGTCCATCATATTCGTAAGATGAAGTGATTACATCTGTTGATTTTAGTATTGTGTAAATAGCATTCTTTCTAGTGCAGTCATTTCATTAGATCTCTTTGTTGTTTTGCTGGTAGATTTCCCCCGTATTATCTGAAGGAAAAAAGACCATTATCTCTGGATAAGCAACCTCTTCACAGTAAGGGAGATAAATTAATGAACTTTGAACCACACAACGTGGTTGCTCTCGCCAAAAAGGCATTGTTGGCATCAAGAGAGGCAGCTTTATTAGCTGAAGACTCCAAATTACTTGGGACCAACTTTGACGACTCTAATTTTCCAAAGTAAGTTCCTTTTGTCTTCTAAAAAACATCCTTGTTAGTTTTCATACCTGCTGGTAGTATTAGTATTATTTTCGGTATTTTTATTATTTTACTAATTCTGTATTTCTCATTCTTAGTTTCTATTGCTACTTGTCGTCTCTTATGCCTCTAATTTCTTACTATCGTGTTGTTGTTATTGCTTATTTCTTCATAAATGTTGTGTTTTTGCTTCCGTTGAGCCGAGGGTCTTTCTACCTGACAAGGTAGAGGTAAGGTCTGCATACACTCTACCCTCCCCGGACTCCACTCGTGTTTTTGCTTATTTTTTCATTTTGACAGTTATCTTCGATCTCCATAACTTATCTCCTATCTGATTGATTTTCAGTTTCCTATGCAGAAATTTGGTTGATGATAAGCTGAAAGGGCAACGGACAGTAAGGTCAACACGTTTTATAGAGAGGCAGTCTAGAAAAAGGGGAGCTCCAAAGCCAATTCATCAAGTTCAGGAGACAAATCGTTCAGGCAGGCCAGATGTGCGGAGAAAAGTGAACGTATCTATTGATCTAAATGATCCTCTTCGAATGTTCCTATGGGGTCCCGAAACTAAACAACTTTTAACCGCCAAAGAGGAGTCTGAATTGATTGTCAAGATACAGGTATTTTGCTCCTCGTCTCTGTTCCTGTAGAAATTGTTTTTTTTCACAAAGAAAAAAGGAGTCAAATCAATATCCGGTCGTGTTTCAGATATCCATGAAATTACAAGAAGTGAAGCATCAGCTTCAGATTCAGTTTGCTCGTGAACCAACATCAGTTGAGTGGGCTGAAGCTGCAGGGATTACTTCTCGAGAATTGAAATCACAACTTCTTTCCGGCAAGAGCAGCCGTGAGAAATTAATTAATGCCAATTTGCGAATGGTGGTTCATATTGCTAAGCAATATCAAGGACGTGGTCTCAACCTTCAGGATCTATTGCAGGTAAATGGATATTTATGTACATACGATACTCATCGTTTGTCCACCATTCTAAGTCTAAGATATGTTTGTATAGCTATGCTATGCCAAGGGTGTTGTCTAGCCTTCAGGATCTTGCATGTTTATGAACTTAAGATTTACATTCTTTGTCCCCATTCTGAGTTAGAATCCGGCGTTGGATAAAATGAGAGAAGGTTTGTTGAGATGGTATGGTCATGTCCTGCGTCGATCACTGGATGCACTAATCCGTAGATGTGAAACCATTGCGAGTGAAGGCGTTAAAAGAGGGAGGTAGACCTAAAATCACTTGGAGGAAGTTGTCTCAAAGGACCTACAATTTCTTTGGATTCATGCTCTGACTTAGCAAAAGATAGGGCAAAATGGAAGGAAAAAATTTATGCAGGAGATACTTATTAGTTGAGACTTGAGAATATGTTTTAATCGGCTTTTATTTAATATCCTATGTTTTTCTAGGAGTTGTTTAGCCTTTCAGAGGTTTATACGTCAGATGTTGTTATATGAGTGTTAGAATCCCGAAGTGTTTGGTTACACATTTATTCAACAATTAAGTGTCAGAGATATTTTTTGGGAAGTGTGGTGGGGGGCTGTGCAGCTTGCTTAATCACTTCTAACATTAAGACGATGCAATTTTATTATATTGAGGTTTATCATTTATTACTTTACCAGCTGATGGACTGGGTTGTTGCAGGAGGGAAGTATGGGACTTATGAAAAGTGTCGAGAAGTTCAAGCCTCAAGCTGGTTGTCGATTTCCCACCTATGCATACTGGTGGATAAGGCAAGCAGTTAGGAAGGCCATATTTCAACACTCTAGGACAATCCGTTTGCCCGTAAGGACCTCTTTTTTCTTCATCAAAATGGCCTCTTATTGAAGCAAACCGTAACTTCCATTTGATGGTTTCTAAGTTCTTTCTACAGTTCATTTGGAAGCCTGAAAATGTTTATGAATGACCATTATTCCATATCTAAGTAGCTGACCTGCACAAACTGGAATTGCAGGAAAATGTGTATGCGCTTCTGTCTAAAGTAAAAGATGCCAAAAAAGAATGCATTCAACAAGGCAATCGGCATCCAACCAAAGAAGACATCGCGTCATGTGCTGGAATGAGTGTGGAAAGGTTGCAGAATCTGCTTTCAAATGTTAGAACACCTCTTTCAATGCAACAGTCAGTGTGGTCGGATCAAGATACTACTTTCCAGGTGATGTTTCGTTGCGCCACTTCATGCTTTTGAGGAACTTACTAAGTAATTTTCATCTGTCCAAGCCCCCCCAACATTCCCTCTTTTCAGAGTCAGAAGGATATTACCCTATAATGTTGTTGTGGCTTACATGTGATACTGGCTAGTCCAAGGGGCTATAAAATCTGGTAGAAAATAGGTCTATTGCCAGAGGACTTAATAAGTGTTATGACTTTTCTTTGCTTTCTTCAACCTGTTTTTTAGAAACTCTTCCCTAGAATTTCTCGGCGCTTTTGACTATGGCTATTGACCGTTCTCTTGCTTTCCTGCAAGGTAGGATAGGTGGGGGTATCGGGTTCCTACCCTCTTACCAGTAGTATTAACACTATTCTTGTTCGTCGATTGTTGTTATCATCTGTGTTTTCTATGCTTCGGTTATCGCTAGTTCATTGTTGTTATTGTTCTTTCTTTGTAGCGCTATATTTCGTTGTTGTTACTGCATTTCATTTCTGTATTCTCTATTTACAAATTGCTTTGAGATGCTTTAGCCTGTACTTGAGCAGAGATCTATTGGAAACAACCTCTCTATCTCTAGGAGGTAGGGGTAAGGTCTGTGTACACTCTACTCTTCCCAGATCCCGCTTGTCGGATTACAGGAAAGTTTTTCGATCTTGTTTTGACGCTTGCTAAAGAGAGGATATAATTTTTTTCAATCCAGGAAATTACTGCTGACAATGCAATTGAAGCACCAGAACTGAGTGTATCAAAACAACTTATGAGGCGTCACATACGCGGCCTCCTAAATGTCCTGAGTCCAAAGGAGAGAAAAATAATCCGACTTAGATTTGGCATTGGAGATGGAAAACCAAAGTCTCTCTCCGAAATAGGCACTGTTTTTGGACTGTCAAAGGAACGAGTTCGACAACTAGAGACCCGAGCACTATACAAGCTAAAGCAGAATCTTAACAAGCATGGGCTCGATGCATATTCTGATTTGCTCTTTTAGATCACAGTCTCTTCAATTTACGTAGCTCGATTCGAGTCGGAGCTGTGGCTGATGAAGCAGATGTTACTTTGAAATCAACAGTACATACAAGTTGCTCACATCCTTGTAAGTATGGGGCAAACATTCAAATTCCAGCAGAGACTAAAATAGTAGGTGATTCTTCCCATCTATCCTAGTCTTGATGGACAGAGTTGCATGGTATATACATTTTGCCGATGTGAGGTGGTAGGTATCCCATAGAGTTAGTCGAGGTGCATGAAAGCTGGCCTGAACACCCAAAAAGAAACGTATGGGATAAATGTTTAGCTGTTTTTAGTTTTGCTTTACAAAATACTTGTGAACATGTTATTCCTTTTTGTCTTGTAAAGTATCAAGTTGTAAATCTGTTCTCTAATGTCATCGACTCGATTCAGATAAAATGAGAAACAAATGCATGTCATAAAAAATGAGGTTATTCTAAGGATTATATATTGATTCAGATAATTGTTTGGATTATCCCGTTTCATGAAATTGTTAATCCAAACATTTTAATGTAAAAGCTATTTCGAAATTAGTTAATATCTCAAATCATACGATCAAATAAACTTTATGTATTGTGCCATTAGAAAGCTATGATATTTATTCTTCCAAAAAATCCACTTTTCACACTCATGCCCCCAAACATAATTGAGCCACCCACCCACCCACACTTCAAGATAAATAAACAACTAGCTTAGAGTCAAAGTTTACCAAACAAAAAATGTCAAAAATTATTGAAAAAAAGCTTCATCCTCATGCCTTAGTAATTCCATGCCCATATCAAGGTCATATAAATCCAACAATTCATCTATCCTTGAAACTTGCTTCAAAAGGATTCATCATTACTTTTATCAACACACAATTCATTCATTCCCAAATAACAAAAGCCCAATTACCACCATCCTCAGAGCCCGGGCCCGAGAATATCTTCACTAAAGCCCGTGAATCCGGGCTTGACATACGTTATTTAACTATTTCCGATGGATTTCCGTTGGAATTCGATCGGAATATGAATTCGTTACCATTTTTGGAAGGTCTAATAAATGGATTTTCGAGTCATGTTGATAAACTAGTTGGGGAATTAGTGAAGGAGGATTGTGTTGATCCAATTAATTGTTTGGTTGCTGATACTTTCTTTGTTTGGCCATCGATTATTGCCAAGAAATATGAATTTGTTCATGTTTCCTTCTTCACTGAGCCAGCTTTGGTTTTTGCTCTGTATTATCACTTGGATTTGCTTGAAGAAAATGGACACTTTGGCTCTCATGGTGAGTTTTTCTTCTACTCCTGTGGTTTTTTAGTCGAGGATTTATCAGAAACAGTATATACATAAATATTGCTTGCTCTGCTTTTCTCATTGAGAAAGAAGAATACTCCACATCTTTGAAGTTCATTAGCTTATCTTATTTTTCTTTTTAATTTTATTTTAAATGTTGATTTTAATTTTTCACGTGATCATTTTGATATGTGCTACTTTTTCTGACAATTTTGATATGTGTTGTTCTCTCTGTTCTAATTTACGTGACACTTTTCAAATTTTGAAATTCAAACAAGTCTAACTTTGATTTTAAATTTTCATATATCTTTAAATATTTTCGGTCAAAGTTAAATTATTTAACTCTTGAAAAACGAAAAGCGTCGCATAAAGAGTATATATTTTTAGCCTTAAAGATAATAAGATTCAAAATGTTTATTTATTTTTTAAAATTATGTTTCAAGTTAAAATTAGATAAATAAATTAAAATAGAAAGGAGTATTTTATTTTGTATGATGACATATGATTTTGATATTTTTAATTAGAGATTTCAAGTTCAAGCTTTTGATCCGAAGATATTTTTGATTGGGAACGCTTTCCCTCTCAAAAATGAATAATGGCGATGTGAATTTGAATCAGTCAAATTAAATATTTGTTGTATGTACACGTGTCACTTTGTTACGTCATGAGTGATGTCATCTCAATATTCTTGTTAGAATATATAATTATTAAACAGATAATTTTTTAATCATTTTTAACAGAAAATCGGAAAGATATTGTTGATTATATTCCTGGAGTTAAATCTATCCAATCAAGTGACTTGCCATCCTTGTTCCAAAATTCAGTGGTGCACCAATTAATCTACAAGGCATTTCAAGATGTTCGAAAAGCCGATATAATAATAGCCAACACTGTTCAGGAGCTCGAACCTGAAACCATCATGTCAATTCAAGAAAAGCACAAGTTCTATGCCATTGGTCCAATTGTGTCCGCGAATTTCACTGAACTAACTATTTCGAGTAGCCTATGGTCCGAGCACGATTGCACCCAATGGCTCGATGCCAAGCCTCATGGTTCGGTCTTGTACGTCTCGTTTGGGAGTGTGGCTCTTGTTAATAAAGAGGATATTCTTGAATTAGCTCATGGACTTATGCTTAGTGAAGTTAATTTCATTTGGGTACTTAGGTTTAATGTTTTAGGTCAAGATGAAAATGATATTTTGCCCGTTGGATATAAAGAAAAGGTGAAGAATCGAGGGTTGATTGTGCCATGGTGCAACCAAACGAGGGTCATTTCACATTCAGCAGTCGGAGGTTTCTTGAGTCATTGTGGATGGAATTCTGTAGTGGAAAGCATTTGGTGCGGGGTTCCGTTGATTTGTTCTCCACTTGTCACCGATCAACTTGCCAATCGGAAATTAGTGGTTTATGATTGGGAAGTTGGATTCAATCTTTGTGATGAGGAATCGATCACGAGAGAGGAAGTACGCGATAAGATTAAATATTTGATGAACGAAGAGACTTCGAGTAATTTAAGGAAGAATGTTGCACAAGTGAAAGAGACATTTCATAATACATTAGCTACGAATGGATCATCAAGTGTTAATTTTAATAAGTTTGTTGAAGAATTGAAGATGAAGATTAGTTTAGCTTGAGAGGATCTAGTCTTTAAGTACGGTATTCACGTGAATTCAATAGCTTTTATTTTAAGTTGTGTACTTGAATTAATACTGAACTGTGAACTCAATTATTATTATTATTATATATTAATTTGACTTTGTTGTAAAAACATGCAAACTTTAAATTTTGAATTCATCTCCAATCGTATATCGGACACTAAAGAACTAATAATTGGCATCTTAAGCTTTTTGGTTCTTGAGTTGGGCTGGGCTATTTCCTAAGGTGATGATCCAGGATGGTTTAGAGGGGAGGCCTGGTTCAGAATACGGCCCGGTGCGCGGGTTATTTTCCTTATTTTAAAGAAGTTTATTTTAAAAAAAGATATTTTTCATTTTTTTTATTATTAACTAGACATAAAAAAAGTTGAATACTAGTTTCTGGAAAAATATTCATCCATACTGAACACACTCCAAGAATCAGTATATTTTGAATGAGTATATAATCATGTTATACATATATATATATATTATTCGAAATCAAACTTTATGAGTTCGATTGAATCAGCAGAAGCCATCCAATGAAGATGATCTTATATAAGTGAATATTCTGCCACAGAGACAGCTGGTTCCATGATGTTTTGAAACTTTAAAAGTATAATTTTTCTGTCTCAATTTATATAATATATTCCTTTTTAGTTTATTTTAAATAGAATGTTGTGTTTGTATATCTTGCTAACTTCGTCTAAATTGTCTTTCAACATCTCATCTTTATGATAGAGATAATAATGAGTGGTTTAGACCATAAATTAAATGTTATATTGAATCAAATGATATCACATAAATTAAGACGAAAAAATATATTAAATATGGTCTATAAACAAGAAACATAGGTGGTCTTAAAATATGCAAGTTGGAAACATTGATTTATATAAAAAAAATAACCCATACTCCTACTATCATTGTCACACAGTCCAAGTCTCAATATTACTGATACTCTGATGAAGCCCATAGGGGAAGGTTAAGAAAAAAGTTTTTTTTAGGAAAAGAAAATAAGAAAAAAGATTTTCATCCTTCAACTTGTTAGTATTTTAACTATTTTATATTGCTTAATACTCTTTTCCTCCTAATTTATGTAAATTCCCTAAGCTTGTCAACGATCAAAAGGGTTTAAGAATTTTGTTTTGATCAAGTAAAAATATCTGAATAGAACTTGAAACAAATAAAGAATCAAGATAATAAATCAAAACAAATACGAGAGTCTCTAGACGATTTCACATTAAAAAAAAAATTTGAGTTCTCTATTTTTCTTAATATTAATATCATAATGTAGAACATATGTCCCCATTTTACCAAACCTCATATGGTCCACTTCATCTGAGCCACCAATTTCATCCTTTATTAGGTCACTTCAAAAATTTGATTTGATTACTTTTTCATTAATGCTTTACATATGCATATTCTGAGATGCCAATTCTAAAGTATTGCTTTATAATGTATTTTATTATATCATATCATATTGTGTTATTTTAATAATAAAATACAACAACTTTATTATTAACACACACTGAATCTAAAGTGCAACAACTTTTAATTTTCTTGTAGAATGTCAAATAGGGTATCAGAAAATTTAAAATGCTAACATGGGGAACCTATTTGTATCTGTTTTCCCTTAATGATTTGTATATGAATTATTTGTGCTATGTTAGAAGATCAAAAAGAAATACTTAAATACATGAAATGATGTTCAAGCAAAATTAATTGACAGTTCAAAATATTTAAAAGATATATGAAAAATTTATGGTTAAAGATAGACTTGTTTGAATCTTGAAATTCGAAAGGTGTCACATAAATTGGAACGGATGGAATAATTATTATTATGTCGAATGAATGGTGAAAAACACATATGAAGTATCATGATTTTACAAGTTGAATATCTAAAAGTGTGTGAGTTTAATTTCCTAACTAAACTATCACCAAGTGTTTATCAAAATAAACTCGACACTGACTAGACAAAATGAGTGCATACAATCGCATCTAGGCTCGTGACAACATATGTCCTGACGACACATTCTTATCACACAAACACCATATGTGAATCTCCATTTTATCTGTCATGCTCCAATACGATGTGTAACATCATCATCAATTCCTTCACTTTTTTGGATTATTAACCCAAGATACTTGAAACTTTCTCTTTTGAAGATGACTTGAGTATCATATCAAACTCCACTTCTACATCTGTCACGTGAGTTATGTCACTGAACTTGAACTCTATATACTCTATCTTATTCCTACTCAACCTAAAGCTCCACGGTCCATCTATCTTTTTTGCATTAGATAAATTTAGTAATTCAAATTCAAAAATCTCTCTTTTATCAAGAATAATAATTACAATATATATATATATATATATATAATATCATCACATTTAAAATATGAGGAAAATCATCAATAATTCTTGATGAAAAGTTAAAAGAGGACATTTGAGTAGTCAATATCTATTGACTCCTTTTTTTCCCCTTCATACATATATATTATAATATTATATATTGACTTAAAACTATAGTCCATTTATCCCTTCCCTATATGAAAATAAATTATTCTAGTTTGATTACTCAAATATGAATTTTACAAACATTAATTCCCTTTCCTTGTAATTTCCCATTTCCCCCTCCTTTAATTCATTTCCCCTCCTTTTCCCTTCATTTATGGAACGCAAATAAATGGCCACTTGAAACTCACAAATTCTACGCAAATTCGTCAAATCATCTTTCTCCAAATACCTTTCTCCCTTACAGAAAAAAAATCCAAAAAATAATAATTCATCATCATCATCAACAATGGCGAATCATCACCAAAAACCTCATGCTATTATGATTCCATATCCATATCAAGGTCACATTACCCCTTTTGTGTATTTAGCTATAAAATTAGCTTCACATGGTTTCACAATCACTTTTGTAAACACCCATTATATCCATTCTAAGATTTCCAATTCACAATCTAGAGAAAATTCTCAAATAAAAAACAAAGATGATCTGTTTGCTAGAGCTCGTGAATCTGGGCTTGATATTCGTTATGCGACTGTGAATGATGGGTTTCCTTTAGGGTTTGATAGGTCATTGAATCATGACCAGTTTGTTGAGGGTTTGTTGCACGTTTTTTCGGCGCATTTTGATGAATTGGTTGGGGATTTGGTGAAATCGGATCCGCCGGTGACGTGTTTGATCGCTGATACGTTTTATGTATGGCCGGCGATGATTGCCGACAAGTATAATTTGGTTTATGTTTCGTTTTGGACGGAACCTGCTCTGGTTTTTAATCTGTATTATCATATGGAATTGCTCAAGAAAAATGGACATTTTGCTTCTCAAGGTTTGTGCTCCTTTTCATTTTCTCCAAGTTATCTATAGTTTGAGCTAAGAAAGTAGTTACTAATTTTTGCATTATGCTAGATTTTCTACGTCACATCACTTCCTTTCAACTTTTACCTGACCTGTGTGAATGCCAGATACTTCCTTAATAATTATAGAAGTTGATAACTACTTTCTCTGTCTCAATCTATGTGACACTTAATTCAGACTATTTTTGTCTCGATAATGAAATGATAATTCAGAGTTTACATCAATTTGGTATAGCTCTTGGCGATCCATACCACCTTTTAGAAAAAAGTGCCATTTGATATGGATTCACAAGGATTATAATATAAATGTATGTATAAGTATATATTTGAAATATATAATATGTATATACAATATGTGACCGACGCCCCGTCGAATAAATATCAATCAGAAAGTGAAGTCTCAAAGCCAACTAATAGTCTTTTTTTTAAAAATTTATATATATATATAATGCATAATCATGTTGTTCGGTTAGTATACATCTCGATTAATTCTATAGGATATATGTTGCCTCCTTACGAACACATATTGGAAACTCTGTTCACAAGCTTGGACATATAGGAAAAAATGTTTTATATTTTTGCCCTCGTTGGAATTTGAATCTGAAACCTTATGATTCTCAACTCACTTTATTGATCACCACCGACACAACCAACACTTGTAAATTGGATTGTGACCATGTACCAACATAACTGGTGTAAAATGTTGGGTAGGCCAGTGGGTCTCTCCTTCCTTCTTTTTGTTTTTGTCCTGTTTTAGGTTGTGGGATCCAATGAAAGTTTGGTGGTGATAATGGTGGTTAGTTGAGATACCACTTCACTACTAGTAACTTTCAGAACAAACAACTTATTGTCTAAAAATAGTTTATATCTTAATTAAAACAAGACAGGGTTTTGTTTTGTTTTCAGAAAACAATTTATGGTAGTTGGTTGAGAGATGCCTACAAAAAATGTTTTTGTATGTAACAAGAGTTTTCACATTATCAGAGAGGAAGTAGTCAAATTGGTCTAGTGGTGTCTTTAATTTGATGTCTTGTCTGATATTGCATGTGGACATTATAATATAATAGGTGTTCACACTTGCAGATATCTTAGAATTAAAAATAAGGATTTTTCTACACTGCACAACAGTTCTACAAAACCTATAATTAAAAATAATCATAATTATTATCTTTCTTATAAGTTCTAACCTGTATACAGTATGTAAGTAATGTATAATATGTGTTTATATTGATTAGGGTAGAAGGTTAATAGATAATTGTGTGTTGTCTAACTTCTGCTTTCATATCAGTAATAGTAGTATTTACTATCGTAGGCTCCTGTGTGGTGGGATTACACTGAGTATGTTGTTGTTATACTTTGTCATGTTTTTCTTATTTTTTTGCTATGGCTTCTGCATTTCCGATTTCTTTTTTCAAAATGCTTTTCCTTTTTCTTGAGGCAAGGGTCTATCGAAAATAAAAAACCTTGCCGGTGCATATTTGGTGAACTAAAGATATTCATTTTACTATTTGAAAAGTTGCCTTCTTTGACCGCCTAACATGGCCTTGACCCCCACTTGGTTGTCACATTTGTGTTTCATTAGAAAAAAGATTTATTAATAAGTTTGTTCATTTGCTTATATTTTTAAATTTAGACCATAGTTTTTTAATTTTACTTTAAATAGGTAGCTAATCATTCTTACATTGAGAATCTATCCTTTACTAACTACTTATTGGTCCTGAGTGGGATTGGTGAGTCTACTTGAAATTATTTTATGTTAATGATGTGACTTTTCAGCTTATGAGTAGGCCTCTTTGTCTCAATATGTGCTGCAAGTACCTCACCAACCCATTATATGATAAAGGTTGTTGTGGGGTCTAGCACTATGGTAATGACTAATGATATTTGTTGTGCGGTGTTTGAATGCACTAGTCTTCCACACGCTAATGATGAGATGAAAGATATCCCCATTTAGTGGTTCTCGTGACATCACAATGGCATGACATTGAAAGAGCGATCGGAACATGTTCCTGATCAGCTCATTAGTTGCATCTCGATGCTGGTCGGTTCCTTTCTCTTAAACATATATTAAGATTATTGTGAGTCTACCACCACGGAAATAACTAAGGAGTCCTATCACATTTCTAGTTTTGTGCTTGGATGCACTAGTCTTTCATATGTCTGTGATGAGATGAAAATTATCCCTGTTCAATATTCTTGTGTCACCACAATGGCATCACATCAAAAGAGTGACAAGAACCTGCCACTCATCCCGTTGTTGATTAGGCACATCGTGGCATCAAAAGCAAGTCTTTTTCTTGTACTACTATCTGTGAAATCCGTTCTTTCTTTCTAGATATTACTCTTTCTTATTAGTAGATAATTTGATTAAATTATATTCTTATTTTTCAGATAACCGAAAGGACACTATAGACTACATACCAGGAGTTAAAGCTATTGAACAAAGAGACTTGATGTCTTATCTCCAAGCAACTGATATTTGGACTGTGGTGCATAGGGTTATCTACAAGGCCTTTACAGATATTAAAAAGGCTGATATCATCATTTGTAACACAGTCCAAGAACTTGAATTTGATACTCTCTCAGCCCTAAACAAAAACCAGCCCACATATGCTATTGGTCCCATTTTCCCATCTGGGAATTTCACTAAAGCCCCATTTAGTATTAGCCTATGGTCTGAGTCTGATTGCTCTGAATGGCTCAACAACAAGCCCAATTCCTCAGTCTTGTATGTCTCATTTGGGAGCTATGCTCACACTAGTAAAGAAGACTTATTGGAGATAGCCCATGGGCTTCAACTTAGTGGGGTGAACTTCATTTGGGTCCTAAGGCCTGATATCGTTAGCTCGGACGAGACGGATTTCCTGCCTGTTGGGTTCGAGGAAAGTATAAAAGATCGAGGGCTGATCGTGCCATGGTGTAGACAGATTGAAGTGATCTCACACCCTGCGACTGGTGGATTCCTGACTCATTGTGGATGGAACTCGACGTTGGAAAGCATATGGTGTGGTATACCGTTGATTTGTTTTCCCTTGCTGACTGATCAATTCACTAACCGAAAACTAGTTGTAAATGATTGGAAGATCGGAATCAACCTGTGTGACAAAGAACGCGTTACACACGAGGAAGTAGCCGAAAAGGTTAGCCATTTTATGTGTGGGAATAGTACTCAAGAGTTGAGGAAAGCAGTGAAGGAAGTGAGGAAGACATTAGAGAATGCATTAGGACAAGATGGATCATCTGAGAAGAATTTTCATCAATTCATGGAAAACATAAAGGTCAATGCAAGGAAACGGGCCGGGCTTTCGAATGGGCATGTTAGTCCATTACACC
The DNA here is from genome assembly GCA_029582245.1 of Solanum etuberosum. NCBI lineage: Eukaryota > Viridiplantae > Streptophyta > Magnoliopsida > Solanales > Solanaceae > Solanum > Solanum etuberosum. Next base: position 29,894 of record JAJONR010004221.1, read on the forward strand.
GAAATGGTAATGGGCTGGTTGAACCTTTGAAATCTAGTGTTAATTGTAAGCATATAGGCTAAAAGGCCTAAGTTGTAGAAATAGCACTACTAGCCACTTTTCGACCTTGTTTTTAGAAAGTTAGTCGTTGTTACGGAGTAATTCGACAAGTGACGTAACGTGTTCCTTGTACATTTTGGAACTCTAGGCTATTGACTATTTTTCAGTTACAAAGATTGAAAAAGTGGCTATTTTTGAATTTTAGTTGGCCTATGTTAGGTGTAGGTATGGTTCTCTCTTTTGGCAATGTTGTGTTTGTTTTTATCTTTGAATTTAATTTTTGCTTAGATAAATCAAGCCCTTGAATGTAAAAATTGTTTGTTCAATAAAAATACCGTAGTTTAGTTTATTTTGAAATTTTGAGATGATATGAAAAAAGGTTCTTATACTTTTATATTTTGAAAATGTTATGAGGTTGTTATTATTCATAGAAATGTGTAATTATTAGTAGTTGCAAACAATTGCTCTATCCATCTGTTTGATGGGTTTACATTTTTTATTTTTTATATAATAGACCTCAACATATTTTAAGGGCTCTTTTTAGTATATGGTTAAAGGTTTGCTTCATCCTTAATAGTATCCCAAAATGATATGTCAATGAATCAATGGCAAAAAAAGCTACTGTTTTTGAAATAATTTTCATCTTTTTCCCTTCCAAATTGGGGTTAGAAATGTGAGCTATGATTTTTGGACTCTCTGAAAATGTTGTCGCACCCATGTCAGATCCTCCAAAAATGCACTATTTTTAGATTATCCGGCACACACTCGTCATCGGTTTTGAAGAGTCCGAGAAGTATAGCTTTTTAGTGTTTGAGACTACCACTTTGAGTTGATGAAATTGGGGATTAGAGATGTGAGTCTTTTGATTGGAATTAGAATCCCTTTTGTCCTTTATACTGATTTTGTGGAGCTGTAGGGCTGATGATTTTTTATTTAAATTCATTGCTGAGCTATTAGAGAGGATTCCTCATGTTATGATTATTTTTATGTTAGCTGCAAAAATTAATCTTTATTTGGTCTTGAAACAGGCTATGAGAGCTTACAAAATTATTTTATATTGAAGCGAAATGGATCACAGTAGGACAAGCATGGATATAGAGGATTTTGTGTCCGACCCGACTAGTTTGAGATTGAGGCTAGTTGATTGATTGATTGACTAAGCTATTAAGCTCTTGATTTAGATTAAGATGTTTAGTGTGCCCTTATCATGCTGGTAAAACCCATTTCTTCCAAATCATTTCACTTGCATAGTCGCCTTTTAAAAAAATAATGCCATTTCTAGGAATTCAACCTAGCCGACTTAAACTAGCTTGAAATTGAAAATTAGTTGTTGTAGGATATCTGACCGTTGAAATTTTGAATAGCTAAAACGCAAAGAAATGAATTTGGAAGTTTAGAAGTTCTATATCTGGATATCTACGAGATTTGCAGGTTACTGAGTTCTCTTATATTTTCTGCAGGCAGTTATGTTCTTGTGCAAGAAAAACTACCAAATTACGTAGTTCCAGAATCGACAGGTTTTCAGGTAGTGAAGCTTTTAATTTTTTATTTTTAGAAGTTGTGTTTTAGCTCTCATTTTTGGATTAAAAACAGAAAGCTCCAATAGAAAAAAGAGAAAATGTGGAAACTTTAGTAGCCTGTCAATATATAAAGAAGAGGAACAGATTTTGAGTTTTATTGTTATTTTCGATGTGTGGTTCAGGGCTTAGAAATACGGGTTGATATTTTGGTATTTGATCTGTTAATAAGACATGCACAAGTATATAGGTGGAGTTGAAATCAAACAGTAGGACAGGCCAATTCCTATTCATCTTTGTTATTTTTGTTTGCAGCTGAAGCCATATGTATCTCTGTGTGCAAGACATAGTAAAACTACAGAGGCTGCAGTTTGAAAAACTTAGTGAAACGTGCTTTGCTCAAACAACCATTACTAATGTTCCTTTTTAAGGCAATTTCCCGTTTTATATGTTTGTTCCTTCTTACATTCAAACATTTATGTTACTGAGGAACGCCCCTGCGTTTGCATAAACTGTTGCATTAAGATGGTGCCATTAGTACCAGCCAATTCCCTGTTCTTTGTTAATTTTTTTTTCAGAGCTTGCTCCCTGTGCAATGAAATGATAACTGTTTCTTTATTTCCTTCATGTTTATATACCATTGTACCTGGAAATGGTTCAGGTGCTATCTGAGAATTATTATAGAGAATATCTTGGAAGAAGAGCACTCGAGAAATGAATGGGAAGATCGAAAAGTTGGATGAAAGGAAGGACTTTTAATGTAGTAGTAGTTAGTAGTGGTGTTCATCTATATGAATGGATCCTTATGTTAGGTAAGTTTCAAGCCTTTTTAACTTTTTAATTTAGTTGGTCGGGTGGGTGTTTCTCGTTGAGTGTCTTTCAGAAACATTCTCTCTACCTATCTCCATGAGCTAGGTATAAGGTCTGTGTATACACTCTATCTTCTCTAGACTCCACATGTGGGATACCATTGGATATGTTGTGGTGGACGGTGGTGGGGTGTTTTCCTCTATTGAAATGTCTTTCTCAGGTGCGTCGTGTAAGGCTGTAAGCTGGTTTGAACACCATTACCACAACGGCAATAACTATGACTCGGTCTCAAACAAATCAGGATTAACTATATGTGTTCTCACTTCTTCATTTAAGTTCAGTTAAAAAAAAAAAAAAAAAAACTTTCTGATGGTTACCTAACTTGGGTAAAGAGTAGTAGGTGGTTGTGGACTTTATAATTTGATGATTCCAAGAAGATTTAATGCTCTTTTTAGAGTAGTGGGGGAATATCTACCAAGCTATGCAATACAAGCAAAGGTGCCTTAACTTCTTAACTTAGGTTCCAAAACAATAAAATAATTGACAAATAATTTTAAGTATAGAGTTGGAAAAAGATTATTTGCACTCGATATTTACTCCAACTCTCTTTTGAGTCGATGATTTATTGAAAAAAACTCATGTACCTTATAAAAATAAAGATAAAATTTGCGTATATTAGATTTTATTTATGATTATTGTGTTGTATTTATTACTCAACCTCTATGAAGGAAAAGACACAACATTTATCACTTTATTATGGTTAAATTCTCACTTGAATTTCTACTTTGCTATGATAATTTAAAATGGGTAATGCTAAATGATCAGAAATTTAAAAAGTCTATAGTATTTTTTTTTAATTTTAAAATATACTGATCTTTTTTCCATTTTTTAATTAAAAGATATTAAGGTTAAAAGGGTAAAAATGTTCAAAAAGGTAAAATATCATTCTGGCCAAAAGGATTTTTCCATTTAAAATTAATAATTGGGAATTTGGGTGTAGAATTGGTTGGAATGTTCTAGAATTTCTAATTTTCAAAGAGGTTTTGGATTAGCTTAATTAATTCAGATAGGATAGATTAATGAAGAGTCATTCAACTAGGATTCCTTTTTTAATTAAAACTAAGAATTGTTTATCTCATAAAAAGCCAAAAATAAACCAATTTGGTGACTAATTAGGAGATTATTAAGTAAGTTTTTAGAAAACTGAGTTGGTATACTTAGCTTTGACGTTTTTATTAATTATTTTTAAACATAAAAGTGTTTGTTTGAACTGTTTTTACGCAAACAATTTCTAAATTGTATGACAATAATTACTATCGTTAGTCACATATCGAACGAACTCAACTTTACATAATTTAAATATTTATTATAGTAAATATATACCTTAATTTATCATAGTTAACTAATTTAAGTATATTATCAAACATTTATTCGCTTCCCTTCATGAGTCACTCGCGCAAAGATAGATCTCAAATATTTTATCATTAAAATTAAATTATTAACCGCTTCTTTATAATGGACAAGTAAGGGAATGCCACGATAGCAAAATGTTGACATGGCGTGCTATAATTGGTTGGTTATTCCCTCAAAAACGTATCAAAGGAGATCCAAATAAAACCAAAACAAGGAAATATAATTCTTTAAAAAATTAATATCAACATCAATTATAGTTGGTATATAAAAGGGAAAAATATAATAAAAACGAGAAAAAAAATGTGGTTTTTAAAAAAAGTATTTCTTTCCTTACAAGAAACGGACTACTAATAAACTTTTAAATACCCCTTTACAGAGCCCAAACCAAAAGAAAACCTCTGAAAACTCTTTGAACTCTGCAAAAAAAAAAAAAATCAATTTTTTATAAAAAAATCATGAGTAACAAAGCTGAATCCTCTGATTCGTAAGTACCCATTGTGATTTTTTTGTGGAAAAAATTGTTGGTGTAGTTGTATTTTGATTCTTGATTATTATTCTTTAAAAAAAATTGAATTTTTATGGTTTTGTTTTGTGATGTTTGTAGGAAGGGGCCTAAGAAGGATTTTAGTACAGCAATTTTGGAGAGGAAGAAATCACCTAATCGTCTTGTTGTTGATGAAGCAATCAATGATGATAATTCTGTTGTTTCACTTCATCCTGATACTATGGAAAAGCTCCAGCTTTTCCGTGGTGACACAATCTTGATAAAGGTCAGATTTTTACTCATGTTTTCTTGAAATTTCATGTGTTTTTTCTATAAGTTTAGTTTGTAGTTTTGGTAGATTATTGTGGTGGGGAGGTGGTTAAAGCTCACCTATGGGACAAGGGTTGTAATGGGGTTGTGATTACTGATTAGTGTTTAGCAGAGGGGTTTATGGGATTTGGAGTTTATGAGTTCAGAATTTGCCACATAACAAATAGCTCAACTTAGTGTAGGATTAAGGATGCAAAAAAGTAAGGTACATGATTTCATGGGTATTTAGCTATATGGGTAAGTTTGGTGCCCCATGTGCTTTACTTGAGCTGGGAATCTTCTGAAAACAACCTCTCTATCTTGTGGTGAGGTAGAGGTAAGGTCTGCGTACACCTATTTAGACCCCTGGGTAAGTTTGGTGCCCTTGCTTCTTGTTTGCTGGAAATCAGTTGTGCATGTGAAATAATCATAAGGACAATGAGTTTTGTGATATATAAGCTGAAAAGGCTGGGTCGTGGCTGTTCGTCTTAAAGACCTTAGCTTTGTATTGTTCTTTGTCAATTTGTCTAACTCGAATATGTTGTAGTACCTAATGAAACCATGAAGAATGGTGATAAGTGTTTGGTGCCCTTTGATGGTCTATTTTATTAGTAAATTTTTCATTGTATTCTGTTTTTAGTTTGTAAATAATGAGTAGGGTGTAGTTAGTTCTAATGATTGTACCTTGTTTGGGAAATGCTGGTGCAAGCTTTGAGGAATTGGTATTAGCTGTAGCTTCTTCACATTATGGTGATGTAAGAATTGTGATGAAATACTGGCGTACACACACACACACGCATATATGTGTGTGTGTATATATATATATATATATATATATATATATAAAAAAAAAAAGATTTTGAGTTCTGAACTATGTATTTTGTCGTATAGGGAAAGAAAAGAAAAGATACTATCTGCATTGCCCTTGTTGATGACACATGTGATGAGCCAAAGATTAGGATGAACAAGGTTGTCAGAAATAACCTTAGGGTTCGTCTTGGTGATGTTGTCTCTGTTCATCAATGTCCTGATGTCAAATATGGTAAACGTGTGCACATTCTTCCCATTGATGACAGCATTGAAGGGGTTACCGGAAATCTATTTGATGCTTACTTGAAACGTAAGTGTTCTATCAATTTGCTTATTGCTTGTTAGAATTTTGTCTAACTTATAATCTGCTGTGACTTGTGTTATTGCTAGTTTGCATCAAGTGGATTCACAAGGTTTTCTCTTGCCATATGGGGTTTAATCATTATAATATTTTCTGAATGAGTCTATCAAATTCTTGGTCATTGTTTACCTATTAAAAATAAATTCCTAGTCATTGTTAAAATTATTGGTTTAAAATCTTCAAACACCTAGTGTCGTTTGTAATGAAGTGAGAGCTTTGGATAACCATTGTCATTCTTATTGACAAAGAGATGACGTATTTGAACCTAATTATTATGCAATTACTGATCCTTCTTGTCTCCCCTGTGTTATTTCTCTGCAGCCTATTTCCTTGAAGCATATCGACCAGTGAGGAAGGGTGATCTATTTCTTGTAAGAGGAGGAATGAGAAGTGTAGAATTCAAGGTTATTGAGACTGATCCAGCTGAATATTGTGTTGTCGCCCCAGATACTGAGATATTCTGTGAGGGTGAACCTGTGAACAGAGAAGATGAGAATCGGTTAGATGAGGTTGGTTATGATGATGTTGGTGGCGTGCGTAAACAAATGGCTCAGATCCGTGAGCTTGTTGAGCTTCCGTTGAGGCATCCACAACTGTTCAAATCAATTGGTGTGAAACCTCCCAAAGGAATTCTCTTGTATGGACCTCCTGGATCAGGGAAGACATTGATAGCTCGAGCAGTTGCTAATGAGACTGGTGCGTTCTTCTTTTGTATTAATGGGCCAGAGATCATGTCCAAATTGGCAGGAGAAAGTGAAAGCAATCTCAGGAAAGCATTTGAGGAAGCTGAGAAGAATGCACCTTCAATTATTTTTATTGATGAACTTGATTCAATAGCTCCTAAACGTGAGAAGACTCATGGAGAGGTCGAGAGGAGGATTGTTTCTCAGCTCTTGACTCTCATGGATGGCCTCAAATCACGTGCCCACGTAATTGTCATGGGTGCCACTAATCGCCCTAATAGTATTGACCCCGCCCTAAGAAGGTTTGGCAGATTCGATAGGGAGATAGATATTGGTGTCCCGGATGAAGTCGGGCGTCTTGAGGTGCTTCGTATCCATACAAAGAACATGAAGCTCGCTGAAGATGTAATTCCATATCCTCAAAATTTTTAGTATTCTGACTTTTAAAAGATTTGCAGTTTGGTAATATGTTGATCTTTGTTTGCAGGTTGATTTGGAAAGAATTTGCAAAGAAACACATGGTTATGTTGGTGCGGATTTGGCAGCTTTGTGTACTGAGGCTGCACTTCAGTGCATCAGAGAGAAGATGGATGTGATTGATTTGGAAGATGAATCTATCGACGCAGAAATATTAAATTCAATGGCTGTGACCAACGAGCACTTCTCAACTGCCCTTGGGACAAGCAATCCATCTGCCCTGCGTGAAACTGTAAGTCTAGATTTCTTTTCATTCAAGGCTTCTCCTACTACATATCTTCCACTCGTTTCCTAATTAAGATGTATGGGTGAACAGGTTGTTGAAGTTCCTAATGTCTCCTGGGAGGACATTGGAGGCCTTGAGAATGTCAAGCGTGAGCTTCAAGAGGTACATATATACTAAACATATAATGATGAATATTATGATCTGACCTGTTAACCTTGTTGATTTACCTGACCTATTATCTGTTATTTGTTTTGTAGACTGTTCAATATCCTGTGGAACATCCCGAGAAGTTCGAGAAGTTTGGTATGTCTCCTTCTAAGGGTGTTCTCTTCTATGGGCCACCTGGATGTGGGAAAACTTTGTTGGCGAAGGCTATTGCAAATGAATGCCAGGCCAATTTTATTAGTATCAAGGGTCCAGAATTGCTTACCATGTGGTTTGGAGAGAGCGAAGCCAATGTTAGAGAAATATTCGACAAGGCTCGAGGGTCTGCTCCTTGTGTCCTGTTTTTTGATGAGTTGGACTCGATTGCTACTCAGGTGCTGTTCCTCATTCTCATGCTCCCATTGAACTGTTTACTACACGGGTTTACCGGGTTTTTTCAGATTATTTGCTTCTGTTGCTAAATATGACATTCTTTTGCAGAGAGGTGGTAGCAGTGGAGATGCCGGGGGAGCTGCTGATAGAGTATTGAATCAACTCCTCACTGAAATGGATGGTATGAATGCCAAGAAGACTGTTTTCATCATCGGTGCCACCAACAGGCCTGACATTATTGATCCTGCACTTTTACGTCCTGGTCGTCTTGACCAATTGATTTACATTCCTCTCCCTGACGAGGACTCCCGCCATCAAATATTCAAGGCATGCCTGCGGAAATCACCCCTTTCTAAGGATATAGATCTAAGAGCTCTTGCCAAATACACACAAGGGTTCAGCGGAGCTGACATTACAGAGATCTGCCAACGGGCATGCAAATACGCCATCCGAGAGAACATTGAGAAAGTAAGTTTTCCATGTCCATTTCATCTTTCATGTCAGTTGATAATTTTTGGGGCAATAGATATTAGTTGCTACAGTGCTAGACTCAGAAGGACTCGAAGTTTATGAATTTCGGGATTTAATTTGTACAGTACTAAATGAATTTTTTTCAAGACAAATGCAAGATTTGAGTCAAAACTACTGAGTTCTGCCGAACCTGTTTCCTATACCCTAGCAATCCACTTCCGGTAGTAGAAAACTAATGTTGCATTGTACTTTTGTAGGATATTGAGAGGGAGAGAAGGAGAAGGGATAATCCGGAAGCCATGGAGGAAGACGTTGACGATGAGGTATCTGAGATGAAGCCTGCTCACTTTGAGGAATCAATGAAGTATGCTAGGAGGAGTGTCAGTGATGCTGATATCCGCAAGTACCAGGCGTTTGCTCAGACGTTGCAGCAGTCCCGAGGGTTTGGTTCCGAGTTCCGGTTTGCGGAGGCCAGCACGGGTCCCACCACCGGAACTGCTGATCCCTTTGCAACTTCTGCTGGTGGTGCAGATGAAGATGACCTGTATAGCTAGAATGTCTTCCAACTTATTTTTCATATCTTATGTTTTACTATTTACAACTTTGCTAATATGAGTAATTATTTTTTAAGAAACTTTGGAAGTTAGTAAAATTCAGTATTTCCATTCATTGCCTAGAGTTTGTAACATTATTTTGATTTTTCTCAGCTTTACATAAAATATTCTGTAGCTATTATTTTGTTTACTTAAAAGTTGAGTATAGATTTTATTTGGCTAAATGTTTAATTGAGGAAAAGACAAAACTTGTACTGCTGCATATAATTATTTTTTGTTTCTTGTCTGATGTCCGATGCCTATATTGGGGCCAGTTACATTGAATTTGCTTCCCACGAAACGACTGAAGTCCTCAGAGATTTATTGAGGTGAACCAAAGCCAGGGTAGATTCATGATAGTTTCACATAAACTTAATAATTTTTATTATGAACTAAATTATTGTTTACTATAAATTCTAGATTCGCATTTGAACCAAAATTTAGATCATATATATGGTACACAGTAAATACTTCCCGGCACAATGTGCTTACAAAAAATATATACAAATACATGTCATGTATTTATTCGATATAAATATTCGATACGAATATATTTCCACTTAATTATTTATAGTTAAATCAATGCCCAAAAGGGATACCACATAGGTGTACTAAGGTGGTTCTAGGCCATTCTTTCAGAAGCAAAATTCTTACTTCTTTCTTTTAATTGATGGAACAATGATATGATGGATCTAACAACAAATGCTACATATCATTGTCAAACTCAAATTATTATTTCACTATTTTTACAATTTTCTACTTATATTATATAGTTATATATTAATAGATTTTCGATCAGATTTATTTTATCAATCTTCTGGACCTTGCTTAATTCCTTGTTACGTAGATCTGTTACTGGTTGATTTAATCAAATTCCAAACACGTAAGAGCCCAATCACTAGGGATGAATGCATGGTTTCAGGTAAACATTTTTCTAATCTGGCTTTTAAAACTACATTTAGGTACCTTCTTGACCTTTCCATCGATATTGTAATATGATCTTCTGATTCTATGATTTTCCCTGGCTATGAAGCCTCACATAGGTAGAATTTGATATTCCTTTGATCATACAACAAACACTTATTTGAAATATGATCGAGGTACCTTACTCTAAAAACAAAAATTGCCTAACAAGACGAAGAGTAATACACCATTTGTTTTAATTGTTATTTAAATAATATGGTAGTGTATTATTAGATCTATTGTTATCAAATAATAATGAAAATAAAACTATTTTATGTTGTCAATCGATTTGATGTGGTAGGATCATTATGTTATTTCTCTTTTTTATTATGTCCTTATTATTTCATAGTCCAATTTATTTTTTCTTTTTATCTTCCTTTCTAATTAAATGTGTCATATACTCCTATATCTTATATATATATTAGACATCTCCACCTCAAATTTCTGATTTGCTTGGCATTACCTTTTTCTTTTTATTCATTTTTAAAAATGAATTTATATATACATCCCAGTGGTGGGGGTGGGATGTTACGCTATTGATGAGATTTAAACTCTCCACGACCTCATAAGCGGGACCAAGCATGTTGCCGCCAGAAGCAGAACCCCGTATTTCTTCTAGAAAATCTCCACCTTAATAGTGGAAGACATGAAACTCATTGAGTGAGCTAGCCATCAAACCCCTTTCTGTTCATTTTATCATTCTTTATCTCGATCTTTTTTTGTGCTATTTTTTTCTTTTCCTATCTTGGTTGACCATTTTGTTTTTAATTAATTTCATAAGGATTCGCATGAATTTAGTAGCTTAATATATCTACGAGGCATAATAGATGATAAATAAGGGGGAAAAGTTGTCTTAGATAATTTTTGTAGTAATTTATGATAAACATAATATTTACAGCAATTGTACAATATAATATGATATAATCAAAGCAATATATTAATGTGGTAGATTAATAGGTTATTTGACCCTAATTAGGGAAGTACTAGAAAAGTAGAAATGCAGGAGGAACATGAGTCATGTTCCTTAAAACTAAGGCAGAACATGGATGTCTCATTTAAAAACACTACCAAAATAAAATAACAGGAATTAGCTACAAATTTATCGTTAATTAGATTCATGAACCCAATTTAATTCGATAGGATCCCTTCATTCACATTTGTTTCCCTTCATAGCTATTAGGATTTTCAGATAATTCATTGCTAATTTGTCGTGAAATAGGATCAACGATAGGTTTTTGTAGTTTAGAAACAAAAATATTCCATTTTGACCTCCAGATTTTGGAGATTTGGGGCGGTAACGTTCTTTATTACTTCTTCATTTCATGTTCTAACTCCCAGTAATAGAATGGGAGACCTACACTTGACACTTGCTATCTTGCTTGATGACTTTCTTTCATATTGGTTTCAGGTTCACCTACTTTCACGCAATTCATTTGCTACCAAATAGCCCGTAGCTATTAGTAGTTTCAACTAATTCATCATGAAATAAGATCAGCGATAGATCTTTGTTATTTAGAAACAGAAGTTATCCATCGCTAATTTCTATTATAATTTTAAGTGAAAAAAAACACAAAAAGAACATAGAGCAAGCAAGTCCACATGAATATGCTAGAGATTATTATACATGTCCTAGTCCAATGAAACTCTTAGCCCTTTTCCTGTTCATATATTGACCTATTTTTCTGACTACCTCTCATGGGATTTTCTCCTACTTTCATGATATATAATGGTGTCAAATCTAATCAAGAAACTTTATCATTTTTTCCATTGGAAAAAAAAGAAATTAATGTTGTACTATATGTAGCTATAGCTAGCACCAACCATGTTACACTTGGTCTTGACATGATGTGATGCAGTAATGCAAGTATAGTACATTACATACACCAAAGTGTCCCTTCATAGTTTATATTTAATCTATATATATATATAGTATAATTTTTTATAATGTATGTTTGATGACTGACCACCTTTCAGCGTATGTAAATATGTTTGTGTTGTTAGATATGAATCTAAGATGAGGTAATGGATTCAAGTTTTAGAATTATAACCCATTAGGGGGGCCTTTGTCCGAGAAGGGGAGAGTGGTCGAATGGTCAAAAGCGACAAACTACAAATTTGTTGAAGATAGGTTTTCTATGTAGGTTCAAATCCAGTCTCTCCCACTTATGCCCTTCAATGATATTGTCTTTTGATTGTAAGAATTCCTTTTGGTGATCTAAATCATCATATATATGTAAGATAGTGTATGTAACATTTCGCTAAAGAGTTCACTATACGGACGAACGAGTATAAATATAGTTTCCTTTTTTTTTGGTCTTGAATGACTATTTAAAGTCAATTGTGATAGAGTTGCAAATTAAATACTTACTCCAATCAAAACGAAAAGTTGCAAGCGGAACTTAAAATGAACTCAACACTTTTTGGCTCGAACTATGCATTCCTGTGCAAAAATGTTTAAATTAAAATAAGCATATTATCTAATAAAATTACACTTTTTCTGCATTCACTAACTCTGAATCCTGAAAGTTGTCTTTTAATCGTGCGTGTAGTCTTCGACTATGAATCAAAGGTCAATATAATTATTGTTCATCATAAAGTTCTTTTAGGTTACTTAAAGTCGTATTTCAAGTGGATTGTTTTCTATCGATGCTAATAAAGTATTGATTATCAACCATTAGAGTTGCATACATCGCACATTTATATGAAACTTGCAACAATGCTCATAAACATGGTCATTTTCTTGTCAAGCAGTTTGTGCGATCATTAAGTAAATACATACATTTAAAATAATATACCAAGTGTAATTCCACAAGTAGGTTTTCTGGGAAGGTGGTGTGTACGCAACTTTGTCCCTACTTTGTGAAGACAGAGAGATTATTTATGGTTGACCCCCGACTTAAGCAAAACATCAAAAAATAAGTATGTAAAGCAAATATAACAACGAAGACATTATGTTGGAAAATAATGAATAAGAGAACAATAGCAACAACAAACAATACAATAACTAAAGCAAAGAAAACAACAAATAATACTAAAATTGAAAAAGTATATATACAGTAAGAGAGTAATACCAATATTGAAAAAGAAACTAAACTACACTCAACTACCTACTACTAACTTTCTACTCTGATCCTCGACCACATATCTCTCGATCTAGGGACATATCCTCGATAAGCTAAAGGTAAGCTACGACATGTCTAATCACCTCACCACAATACTTATTCTTCAGCGCTCTAATTAGGAAAAACTCTAATCTACACCTCTAACAATAACTTTCTACTCTAATCCTCGACTACAATTGCCTTTGATTGGTAATTTTCCAACACATGCATGTTGATCACAATTGGCTTGCAAGCACATGAATGTAAGAAGCTATATAAAGGTATTACAGTTACAAAAACATCAAATCAAAATGAAGCCTAGCTATATAGGGTTTATGTTCAAGGAAAAGAAAGAGAGAGACACAGCCTGGGCCTTGACATATACATCCATCATGTCTAAAGGGTGCACCTTCTACCCTACCACACTATCCTTCTGTCACTTTGCCTCTGATCATACATGTTAAATAACCCAATCAACTTCCATCTACATGTACCTAAATTCAAGTTAAACTATACTATATATTTATTATATTTTTCAATACTATCAGTGGATATATATACACTCAACCGTAATAATAACAATAACATATTCAGTAATCCCACAATTGAAATTTGAAAAGAAAACCTATCTTGAGATGATAAAAAGGTTGTTTCAAATGTATATACTCAAATGCAACATACAAAAAGGTCGATCATTACTGGTTTATTTTTTTTTACACCAAAGAAATTGTATTGAACCAATTCAACCTCGAATCGTTGGTGAGGAATATTACGACATCATACTATCCATATATATACTCAAATGCAACATAAATCAATGATTTGGTACGTCCACATACGTTGATTATTATAGAGCATATTGGTTTACGTTTTTTTAGACCAAAAACATTGTATTGAAGTGCAATTCGACCTCGGATCATTGGTGAGAAATATTACGAAACTATCCCCAAACAAACTTTACAACGTTAGAAAGAAGTATGAGACATATATAATTAATAAAAGGACACAAAAAATTATGTCATGTTTTTACTCATCAATTGCATAATATGTCTCAAACTTGAAATATACTTTTTATGTACAATCAATTAACTATTCAGAAAATAATTAGCAAAAAAAATAAATGAAAATAAGAATAAAAATGGAATGGATCACCATGCATGTTAAATTTTATTTTTCTTTTCTGACTGATAATAATGAAGAGGCCTTCGTGCGTAGAGTCAGAGAAAGTGCAATAATTTCTACAACCAAAGATCAAGAAAATCCAGATTTGTATGGGACATCCACCTGACAAATGTTATGGTAAAAAAATAAATATATATGTGGCAAAATTGGAAAAAAATATATTCATGGATATAATTGAAGAGTTTAAATTTTACGTACGTAAATATATATTTTTAACTTAGTTTCAGTTGATAATTATGTTTTTTTTTTAAATTTTGAATGTGTAGATACTTAAATTTGTATGAAGTTGAACAAACGGACACATGTGTACTGCATGACATAATATACGTAGGATGCATGTCTCTATTTACTTGTTCAATTGTTATACAATTTTAAATGTCTATTTGTGCAATCTAAAATTAAAAGTTGGTGGACAAAAAATACAAACTGAGGTCAAGTTAAAATTTAAAAAGTTACTAAAAAGAAATAGAGACATATATTTTTTGAAAGAACTAAAAAGAAAAGTAGAACAAACAAATTGAAATAAAATTAGTATTGATTTTGATTTGATTTTGCTATGCTCAACAAGATGCTTTTTAAATTAACTATGAGTAGTTCTTCTTATTTTTTTCCTGGAATCCAATAAAAATTTATGGTTGCTACTCCATTGGAAAATACGCTTCGTGTAAATACTCGCAAACCACATTTTTAAATCTAAATTAGGATACATATCTCATGTTCGAAAACCTTGCATACGACCTGTCAGTCCTCCAAGGCCCAAATAACACTAGGGAATTTTGGTACCACAAACTCGACTTATAAGATAATGATATAAAAATTCAATCACTCACCTCTTTTATGTTATTTTTTTCTCAATAAACTCAACTAAAAAGATATTAACAAGCAAATTCATTCGATCATTATTATTATTTTATAAAATATCACCTACTATACCAACTCTGTCCTTGTTACAATAACTCTGAGTAATTTGATAGAGTTAAAAGGGTAACAAGTACGTTTTCTTACTTTGTGTGCATACGTGCATTTCCACGTAGAAAGTCATTACATAAAAAGCATAGCAAATCAAACAAAAGTGAATTTCAAACTTGTCAGAGATTTTCACGAGCAAAAGTATTTTTAATTTTACCATATGATATAAATTCGTATACATTTTACCAATTCTCACTTGGACTTTGACCTTCCAACAACAACTACTACTATTAGTTGTGCAATTCTTTGTTTCTACTTTTGTATTTTGATTCCCGATTAATTTAAATTTGTGTTAAAAAATCACTATGAGGATATATGATCAGTTAAAAATATTTTTTTTAATTTTAATTTATATAATGATTTGACTAAATATGATATTAAAATAAAAGCATAATATATAATTTGTCATTTTAATTTATCAGAATATTTTATTTAGATATTAAGTCTTGTTTCAATTACACATCTTTTATTCATATTTTGAATTTTTCCTTTGTATGTGTTTTTATTTGTTTATTAAGCAGTTAAGTTAATTATATATTCTAATAAATTTAAAAAAATTGACTATATATTAAACCTAAAATAAAAGAGAAAATAAGAGGTTTTTAAACATAAAAAGGAGGGAGGGGCCGTACGGGTGGACGAGACTTTGTTGTGCTCTGTCTTTTCTTGCTGCTTCATACTGTTCATGACTGTCCCTCCCACCCATCAAGCCTCCTCCCCGTAACAACGAAATAATACGATAACTAAAATATAATAAATAATAAATGATAGTAAATATTCAAAAATAAATAAGTATGTGAGTCATTGAATTCGATTGATATTGGACTTTTAGCTTCGTTCCTACCATATGAATAGTAAAAAGTTGTCTCGTATATGATAATTAGTTTAAAATATATTAAATGTAATATATATTTATAGAAAAGTTAATTTATATTTATTGATTTAACTTATATAAACAGATTTTCACCCGCACAGTCGTATTTATTTCAGTTAGTCTTATATTTATTTTTTTCAACATAACTTCTTTATTGTTGTATGTTTCTTTTATAAATTCGGTTTGTTATGCTTTTCTTAAGCCAAAAAACTATCGAAAATAACATTTCTATCTTCGTATCATAAAAATTACTATTATTATTATCCGACAAATAAAATTACGTTGAATACGTTGTTATCGGTATTACCTATCCTCCATAGGCACGTTCCTCTAAGGATTCTTGTTGTCGGCTTAATTACTCCCATATCTCTAGCTTTTCACATCTTCTATTCTCATATTCATACTATATACCAAAAAAAGAAATTTAAAAAATTATTTTCATGTAGCACTTCCATGATTTAGCATAATTTTATTATTTAAATATTTTTTTTGGAATAAATTAAAATAAAAGTATAACAAAGATCGAGGAAGTGGTATATACATTGGAATAATGGTTTGTTCAAAAAATAATACATAAATAAATAAGTGAAATCTCATAGTGGAGAATAATTAGTACTAGGAATCACCTTAAACAATATTATTATCATTATTAAAGTTCTAATTAACTATGTAACTCTCCACTACATTCCTTTTAAATGTATTATAATAATAATTTTTATTACTATTAATATTATTAAACAATATTATATTCTTTATTTGTTGAAAAGTTTTGCTTCTTTAATCAATACAACTTTGACTTCCTGAAAATGGACCACTACTTATACATATATAAAAAAAAATATAGAAGTCTACTATATATAGGTACTCCCTCTATTACATTTATGTATGTATAGGCAATATTTAATTGATACTGGATTTTTTTTATAAAAAAAAAAAAACTTAATATATGTCAAAA
Organism: Solanum etuberosum; assembly: GCA_029582245.1. Classification (NCBI taxonomy): domain Eukaryota; kingdom Viridiplantae; phylum Streptophyta; class Magnoliopsida; order Solanales; family Solanaceae; genus Solanum; species Solanum etuberosum. The sequence goes on from JAJONR010004221.1 coordinate 46,668, forward strand.
AATCAAACTTATAATCTAAAATATGCTATACTATTTATAAAGCTCTAAAACATGTGATCAGTAGTATAAAATCAAAAGGTTTAAAAAAATTTAAATACATAAAAATGTATTCGGTTAGAACTATTTTTTTTTTTTAGAAATATTGTCATATAAAATAAAACAGAAGAATATGCACAATTTAGAGGGTAAGGATGAACAATGTTTTTTTTTTCCTTTATTATTATTATATCATAGGAGTAACTTTTTGTGATATATTGATCAATAAAATAAAGGAGAATCATGATTTTTTTCTCAGCTGCTCAATACTTGATGAACATTATAAAGATATATCTAATGAAATTAATCGAAATACACATAAATTGATCTGATCAATATCGTAATAATTTATTTATTTTTGTGGTAGGGATGAGAGTTGTCTTTCAATAGATATGGGAAAAAAGGTAAAGAAGAAAGATACTTAGCTTTCCAATTGATTTAACACCAAATAATGCCAATTATTTCCACATCATACTCGCGTGAGTTTGTAGCTTCCAGACCGTAAAAGAGAATATTGTGAACATAAAATAAACTTTTATATTCCCAAAAAAGGGAATATTGTTGGTCGTAAAAATAAGTATCGCTTTAACAAAATAAAATTATTTTAGCAAGTAAAATGTTATCTCAAAATAATTGTTGTTTTTACAAATTCAAGACAAGAAATAATAATTATTTCTGAATATATCTTTGTATCATAGAATTATTTCTTTTTTAATAGTGTTTAATTTTCAAGAAACGTGTACTATAAATGGGGGTAACTTAGTGAATTATACCCTTTGTTATGAGTGTGAAATGACTGAAAGCAACACTTATTTTGAAATGGAAAGAGTAAGGATCAAAGTTGCATATATTCTTTCATGGAGAATTTAAAAAAATTAACTAACCTCTATATTTCATTTTAAAAAGATTTTGGCCCTCATATATAATAATTATAATAGTAATTGAAAGGACTTGAGGCATTATTGATTTGCTTTTTATTGTTACAAAAAAAAAATGGAGAAAAGAAGTAAATTATTGTGGGACAGACAATCTAAAGCAAATAGTTTAAATGATTCTTGGGCCTGTCTAGTTTTATGTCAACAATGATTCAAGATTAATTAGAATGTCTGAATTACAAAAACATTTTTAGTTGGTGTTTGGGAAACAAATAATTTTAAGTTACAAAAAAATCATCATAATAATTGTTTTACACAAGCTAATATTTTGTTTTATAGAATCCTCTTATTAAACCAATAGTTAATTAATTAAGAAAAAAATAATCAAAATAGTGAAACACCAAACTAATTCTCACTAGAGTTATTAAAATCCATTTACATATATGAAGAAGAGAGGTTTATCAAATGTTCAAGGAAATGTGAAGCAACAATGATGAGAAAGGACAGTTTAGTGCACGAATCAAAGTTGTATACCTCAAAGAAGTATGAAATGGACAATCTATATATATATATATACACAAACACAATCATCAATTGTTGATTCCACGACCATATAGATCATATGGAGACGACTTTAATGATGAACCAAATCAAGAATCCAAGATTGAAGAGTACTAAAGTAAAAAAACCAAGAAGGCTTCAATATCAATATAATCAAGCAAAGAAATACAAATTCTTTAAAGAAAAGAATGAGCTATAAGTTCCAACTTTTTTGAGGATAAATAATTATATATATATATATATATATATCAACATACTCTTAAATAATGATCTCTAAGTACACCTTCTCTACAAATCTTCATATCTTCAAACGTTCATTCTTTCCTCTCATGCCAACACACAAGCATAGCAATGCATCTTCTTACAATATAAAACTTAGCCCTTTGCTTCTTTGCTATATGACTACATTTTTTTCCAAATGATTTTGTTGAGTTTTGTGATGAATTATTAATGTTGGAGTTGTGCTCTTCATCACTTTCTCTAATTGGTTCCATATGAACATATGAAACAAAAACAAAAAAAAGAAGGAAAACTATTTATATATAGTAGTGGTACTACTACTACTGCAAATTTGCAGCTTGTGGCAGTGGAAATTTATATATATATATATATATATAAATAAATATGGTTTGAGTTACCCTTTGTTTTAGTCTTTTACTATTTTCATCTAGTACTAGTACATTTGGTTGATCTACAATGTGTACAAATTTACCTATTGCAATATTATGCTAGATAAAAATAGTTCTTTTGATTTTACTATTATATATTCTCTTGTTCCCATTTTATATGTGACAGTCATGTTTGAATATTCACAAAGTTTAAAAAAGAAAAACTTTTGCCGTAAAATCAAAACTTAGGGTTAAATTGTTTTAGGGTTAATAACATTTTTTATCCCTCGGTTTTGGTAAATTATGATTTGTTCATTGTAATTATATTTGTATAATTAAGCATATTTTATCTCTTTGCTTGTGAAAAATATTAATTGTTCTGTTATTAAATTACTCATATATTATATTAAAGCTTGTATTGTTTCTTCAAATATGAGAATAATTTACCTTGAAAATACTGAAAATATAATATAATATATTTCCTACATAAATGAACCAAAAGCACACATTTTAACTTATTGAAAGTTAATTAATTATGTTTTTTTTGGTCAAATATTACAAGAACTAAAATAAGAATTTATTGATAATTGACACTACAAAGGACTAAAAGTGCTATTATGCCTTATTTTGAAACATAAAAACTTGTTCATTTTTTTAAAAAATAAAAATATATCACATAAAATATAATTAAAAAAGAATTATCCACTCTCTTTTTTAGTCTGTTTCAAAAATAATGACTTCTTTCATTTTTTGGTAACATTTTAATTTCAGTTTTCCACGCGGCATGTTTAAGGCCACAAGATTAAAAGACAATTTTGTACATTTGACATAACTTTAATTTAGGACCACAAAATTAAAAAGCTTCTTTTTTATTTTCTTAAACTATGTGTCAAGTCAAACTAAATCACTCTTTTTGAAATACTGAGAGTATTATTTTTAAATTTTGGTGGTATCTTTTCTTGGTCAAGTTTCTTGAAGTATAAATTTATGGAATGGTTAAATTTTTTTATAAATATAGCAAGGCCCAAAGAGTGGTAGGTAAATAGGACTATGATATTAAGTCAGGGCTAATTGGTACCATTGGTTTGATAAACAGACAACATCTGTAAACAGTACTACAAGTACCCCATTTTGACTGAATTAATATTCTGACCGTTTTAATTTATTTGTTTTACTTATTTTTTAGGTTATTTAAAAAAAATACTATTTCCTTTTTATAATTGTCTAATTCTTGTTAAGTATTTGCCCTGAATCTTTTTATCATATATAAGATTTTCTTTTCCTAAAAGGAAAACATAAAATCTCCACATTTAGTCGGTTCTTTTCTTGGAGTAAAAGGTTTATGAGTCTATAAATAAATGTTATTTCTTTTAACATAGTAACATTTACAATGTAATCCTAGGGGTTTTGAGAGTTTTGTCTAGGGGGGGGGGAATTGGTGGTGGGACACAAGTGATACGTTATCACTTGTATGAACCTCTTTGTATTCCGAGTGAATAAGGTGAGATTATTTCTCTTTATATTTTTTACTCTCATGTTTATATAGTGGATTACTCATCTCCTTTGTGGATGACGTAGGTCGGTTAACCAAACCACGTTAAATTTTTGTGTCTTAGGATATATTTCTCGTTTGTCTTCTTGCTCATGGTCTTTCGAGGTTTGCTTTGTTAACTTCCGTATGAAACCTAATTATTTCGGTTCTAACAAGTTCTAACTTTCTACATGACATGTTTAAGACCATAAGATTAAAAAAAACACATTTTACGTGTCTTTAGTTTTAAGATTACAAGATTTAGAAATCTTCTTTATTTTTTCAAACTTTATTTTGGATTATTATAATGAACTTAGTTAGTTGGTTAGTCGTCTGAACTTTCACCTTATTGTTAGGGATTCGATTCTTCACTTTGTTATTTTTTATTTGTATCAAATTAAAATCAGACAAATAAATTAAAGAGCGTATTAATTATGGTTGTGGCCTTATTATTGCTGTGAAAATTGATGCCAAAGCTGCAACTTACAAAGCTTTTTGTTCACTGCTTCTCCTTTTTTGTCATGGTCTTTTAACTGCTAACGACTATATAAATGTGTGTTGCAAAATTCTTCAACGTTATTGCCTTTTAAAAATATGTTTAAATATACATTTGGGAAAAACAACTGGCTGTTGTTGGTAGGGAGCGTTTTCTCTTTTAATGAATCCTTTTGCTATATTAGTTGGATCAGTGTGTAGGTTTCAGTATCAACAATAACAATAATAATATATTCAATATAATTCCATAAGTAAGATCTGAATGAGAGAATAGACTATATGTAAATCTTATCATTATCTTTGTAGGATAGGAAAGCAAGCGGAACTAAAAACCCATAAAAAGATGTGGTATGGATGAATTTCATCCCTCCTTAAGCATAGTTCAAATTCTGAAAATAAAGATATTCATATACTATGAAACATTTTATCCTTAATGAACTCTACACAGTATACATTTATATTAGTCGAGCCAATGAATTTTAACCATCACCTGATTAAAAAAATTGAAAGTTGTATTATTCAATTAAATAATAATTGTGGGTTTATTTAAACTTACTCAATTTTGACCAAACTCATCCATACGTATATTTTAAATTAAAAGAACCTAACAAGTAACAATTAATTTATTTTTCATAAAAATACATTACCTTTCACATTTTTTTTTTCTTTCAATTAGCAAACTATCACATGAAGAGATATTAGTTATGTTGAACGGATTTTGATATGACTCATTATAGGACGATTAACTAATTAAACTAAGAAAATCTTGAATAAATTAAAATTACATCCATTTGAATGAATCCAACTCGTCCATATGTCATCTCGAAATAATTATGTAAAATAAATAAATAAATAAAAAAAACTGTTGAAGTAGGGGAATTAGAGGCATGTTCACGTGTACAATCTGTGAGACCATATTAAATATCTATCCTTTTTTGTTGACCAAATTAAATAACTTTCAAACTTCACAGTGCACGTGCTTATATTATTAAAGGAAAAAATAAAAGAAAAAACAGCTCTTAATTAAATATATATTTGTTTATATTTACCTGTCTATAATAAATTTTGTATGTTTCTTAAGAAATAATACATAAAATATATATTTTATCATAATATACATTATTTATGGGTGTATTATAAGTAGTTAATATTAAGTGTACATAAATAAATAAAATTAACTTTACTTGATATGCTGAAGTGGACAAGTAAAACTTTTTACTCCCTCTGTCCCAATTAATGGGACACTTTTCATTTTTCGAGAGTCAAACAATTTAAGTTTGATCGGCAATGTACGCATGGAATCTTCAAATTTTTTGAAATAAAATTTATATATTTATTAACTACGTAAAAAGTACTATAAGTCACAATAATTAACAACTCAAAATATTTAAAAGATATGAAAAAATTACGGTAAAAAATAGACTTATTTGAATTTCAAAATCCAAAAAAAGTACCACATAAATTGAGATGGAGAGAGTAGTATATAGTTAAAACTTAATAAGAATTGAATAAATTAAATTATAACTTGCATTTTAACTCATTTAAGCTCAAGAAATCGTGATTCATTCATGTTCAATTCATCTTATCTGTTCATATTTAATCTAACCTGCTTATTTAACACCTCTGATAAGCATCAAAATACGAATACCAAATTTCGGACGGAAACAAAAGAACTTTGTGTTATCAAAGCACTTTAGTACGTACAGCTTAAGTTCAAAGGTAGTCCAACTTTTTTGATAAAGAAAAATATTTTTAACGAGATAAATTTTATTTGTTTTCTTATGCTCGGTAGATAAGCAAATATTATTCTAAGAATATTTGTAAAAAATATTATTCTAAAAATATTGGTATAGAATTGAGACAAATAGTACTATGGGAGGTCACTACAATGAAAGAAAAATTTAGTGGTAACAGATTTTACTTAATATTAATGTAAAACTAGAGTTAATATCTCATATGGTCACTCAACTATGCACTCTTCTCGAAAGTCACTCAACTTTCAATTTTAACTCAAAAGTCACTCAATTGCAGCAAATAAGTTAACACCATTGCATATGGAGCCACTAAATCCTTTAGTGGAATTTATATAGAGTGTTAGTTAATATTACTCATATATATTATTACCACTAAATATAATACAACAACACGCATATTATTGACACAAAATTCATTATTTATTGTAATGGGTGAGCATGGGTAGATAGGGGTGTGGAACGGTGGAAATGGGGGCTATGGGGGTGGGGTGAAGATAAGGTGTGTTGGAACATCAGTGAAATTTATTTTTCCTATTTTCATTAGAAACGTCATTTTCTTCAATTTTAAGGAACTTGTTTTCCTCGAGAAAAATATTTTCAAAATATTTGACCAATCAAATATGGAAAAATTGAAAAATATTTTTTGAAACCAAGCACAGCCAAAGAGCTGCAAGTTATTCGCCTCTCGGCCGATAGAAATTAGGACTATATTCTTCCATCTTTAATTAGAAGTCTCAAATTTAAACACTAAATATAGAATATTTTATCTTTGTAAAGGAACATTTTACCCCTCCAATATGATTTTTTTTTTAATAAGAATCCAAATTTTATTGCATCTCAACATTAATATCGAAAGAACTCGAAAAAAATAAAGTTGGTCAATCACAAGTTTCATAAAATATTACTTTAATCTAAAATTGGTTTCAAACTGCTATTTCATGATAAAGAAACTATATAATTATACAAATATTTCTACCATATTTATTAATTCTCCTTTTAGTTTGAAATAATTGCATTTTATCTTACTATTTAATAATTTCATACAAGATTTCAAGTCGATTACATGCGAATCACAGTAAATGCACTTTATATACATGTATCTAGTGTGGTTCGCATGTATTTGGAATACCAGATACGCGAGTAAAATATAAAAGCGGTGAGCGAGTTGGGAGGTAAGCGAGCGATATTTGTCTATGTATCCCAATTATAAATACATGCAAATTACACTAGATACACAATATACATGTATCTAGTGTTATTCACATGTATTTGAGATACCAGATACGCGAGAGATATGAGAGTGACGGGAGAAGTGGGAAGGAGACGAACGAGATTTATCTATGTATCTTAGATACATGTGAATCCACTTGGATACCGTATCTAGAACAAATTACATCTAAGTTTCACTCATTAATCCCAATATACATGTATCTGGATGCACCAAAATTTGTTAAGATTCACAATACTACAAACTAGCGTTATATAAGTAATTAGCTCCTAAACCAGTGAAATTTACGTAAGTTACCCATTCACGATCCAACAGTAAGTCCATCTGACCAACATATATTGGGCTGAAAAGTCGGACCAGAAAAGCTCTAAGGCTCAAGCCCAATTTCGGCCCATTTATTGTTCCTCTTTTAGGCTAATCATTGAGATCTTATCGTTATTTTTACAAGTTATGCAAATATATAATTTATGAAATGGACTAAATTTTATGACAAAATATTAGATCATGGTCTATATACTTCTTTTGTTAAAAAAAATTAATTGTGATCTAATATATTTTCTTAAATTGTTCAATTCGTTAAAAAATAATCTTCAGAACGTGGTGTAGAAGAGAGGAAAAGGACGATTAAAGATATAATTAAACAAATAAAGATGTATTCTCTATACTATCTAATAGCTAATATTATTATTTTTTAGGACATATACCATATTAAATACAGGTTTTTGAGTTTCAAACATCTATTAAAGCATACAAAAGTATGTCATAAAAAAGATCTGTTTAAGATATAATTAAGTAAATAAAAGAGTTTTCTGTCGCACTTCTCTATTAACTACCACAAGGAAAAACAATTCATTCTCTATATTACATATGCTTTTTAAAAAATTTCTCCTAATCGAGTCTGGGTAGCCTACAATCAACTTTGAATCGATCAAAATGGATCAAATATACAATTTTTAATTAAGAAAAACGAAGTATGATTGCAATTTTTTAAAATTAAATTAAAGAAGATGCTTCACGCATTATATTTCAATAAAAACAATTTGTTATTCATCATCCTCTTGCCACAATCAGATAACAAATTTAATTTTTAAAGAGCAAAAAAATCCATTAGAACACATCGTTTTCGAACCCTTATGGTCAATGAGACCAAAAATATAAAATAAATTATGTTAAAGTTTTATTATTTAACTATTGTTTTTTTCTCAATATTTGTCATTTCTTCCTTATCCAGAACGTAATCAATAATTCAAATTTGTTGGCCAACTACTAAAACAATAAACTAAGCCAATAGTTTTTTTTTTTTTTTTTTTTATCACCTGGTGTGTAGGATACTCGTATTGAGACTCGATTTAATTTGGATTTGCGCCTTGAAAAACTCATTTTTGAGGATGATACTGCTAAAATATTTTATTTTATTTTCATTTTAGGGGTTCAAACCCGAAAACCTCTAATTAAAAGTGGAGGAATTCCAATCATCTTACTAAAATCGATGTTGATAAATTAAAAGATTATTCATATCTTGGTTATTGGTTATTTTTCAATCACAAATTGAAAAGTGACTAGACTTTGCTATTACTATCAATATTACACCGTGTTAAGAGTTCTTTTAAAGCTAAATGAAACCAACATATTTTTAACTTAAACCAGCATATACTTCTTCCTAATTAGCTTCGTCTCATATTACTTGTCCTGTTTTTTGAAAATCAATTGATTCATTTTCAAAGTTAAACATGAATAAGATGATCAATTCAATATTTTATATTTAAAATTTAGATATTCAAAACTTACTATCAGTTTTAACTTTTCTCATGTTAATTTGAGGAGAGAATATATATTTTTAATTAAATGCTAGTCAAAACTCACAAAATTTAATTCTCGAAAAATAAAACATGACAACTAATATGTAACAGAAGGAGTATTATTTATATGAAAGAGAACAACAACCAAGCAAGAGTTTTATATGTTGATTAATTAAATTAAATCTTGCTTAATCCACCAACCAAACAAACTCTAATCTTGTTTATATATCTTTTCCATACACATAAGCCTTGTTCATCTATCCAAACAAAAAAGTCAACAAAATTCTCTCAAAATTTTCCAAGATGATTACCATATCAACAGAACAAAAAGTCATAGTAAAAGTTGAATCTCCAACATCTGAATTTCTTGTTGAAATAAAAGGAAGTGATAAAGTTGAAGAGTTAATCAAGATTGTGAAAAAAGCATGGGGAAGTGATTATATGTTATTAAGGCATAATTCTGTTGAAATGAAAGTTGATGAGAGTTTATCTAAATATGATGTTAAAGATGGTTCAATTATCAGAGTCAATGTCTTTGCTGAAGCTCCTTGAAAAAAAATTATAATTTGTAAGTGATATGTACTTATAATTTGTTTTCATTTGTGAGATGTGAATAATATATGTTGTTACGTGTGAATTCAAAGGGTTGAATTTGTTGTTTTTAGCTTGAGATACGACTGTATTTAAAAGAAAAATTTTTGTTTGTTAAACTCATTCTGAATTCACTAGTTATAAGTTTTCGATTCATTTTTATGTGTTAGTTGAGAATTCTATGTTGTAACCATGTTATATGCATAGACAGATTCAAGATTTTAAAGTTTATTGAAGATAGATTTTATTATTTTAGAGTTTGTGACTAATAGACAAATATATATGTTTCTAAGGCACAATTTTGTTGAAATGAAAGTGGATAAGATTTTATCTACCATGTTATTTGTTATCAGAGTCAAAGTCTTTGTTAAAGCTTCTTGAAAAATTATAATTTGTTAAGTTATAATATATTATGTATAATTTGATTTAATTTTAGAGCTTAAATTGTGGTGATGATTGAAAATTTCTTATTTAATTAGAGAAGTACTTGAAGAGTGTTAACGGTTGTAGATGTACTTAATTTATTTAAATTCAATACTTGTGGAGTGTTGGCCATGGTGAATTTAGTGTGAGTAAACTTGATTCCATCAAATTAATTACTTTTGGCTCGATTTATAAGTAAGAAGAAAAAATATAGTTGTGTATGTATGTTTTGGGTGTGTGAGCAATTTCCTTATTGATAGTTGAAAAGAGCGAGAAAATTATATATAAGGCTTATGATGTGAAACTGAGAGTATAACATATTTGAAAAGAAATTGTATTTTATAAAAAGAGAAATTAGATTAAGTAGAGCTAGGGATAGCAATGGGGCGGGGCGAGTCGAAACGGTTTTAAGGTTGTGTTGGGCGAGATGGATGCGAAGCGGGTTGAAGTAATATTTTAAAAAAACTAATGAGAGGTGGGGCGATTTTAAGGTTGTGCGGGGCAGCTATGGGGCGAGTTGAAGTAATTTTTTTAAAAACTAAAGTGGGTGGGGCGGATTGCGGTTCTATGCGGGTTCAAACTTAAATTTAACTTTTTACACGTTATAAGAGTGATAGAGTACCCTTCAAGAGTAAAAAATACACAAATTTCATGACAAATTCATTATTTTTATTGAAACTAATATTAATTGAAAGTTTCTTTAAAGTTATTAAAATATTAAAGATAGTAAATGTAAAGAGTTCAATTAGAACTAATAAGTTTCTTACATACTTCTCAATTGACCTCTAGAAAATAAAATTTTAGTCATTATCTATTGAAATAACACAACTTAATGAGAAATTGAATTTATTTTAGTATCAAACTTAATTAAAAAAGAAAAATATTGAAAAATTTATGCGGGGTAGATTTATGTGCGAGATGGAGTGAGTTAAAAATAAAAAAAATTATTATGAAGATCGAGTTAAAAAAATTATGAATTAAGTTCAACCCACCTCGCACCGCCTTATTGTCATCTCTAAATAGAGCGAATTGATTAAATCTAATTTCTTTTGATCCAAACAAATTTTAAATAAATTAAATCTTAATTTATTTAAATTCAATCCGTCCAATTATCACCTCAAAAAATCACGTGGAAAGAATATCTCTCTTTGATAAATATGCGTACAATAATAATTATTCCCTTATTCTCTTTTTTATTCTAATGTATAATGTAAAAGATAATTAAACTAAAAATGATGTGGCAGATACCATTTGATTAGTTGAAATAGATGATTTGAACACTTTGAATACTACTACATAATGATAAGAATAAAAGTTTAAAACATCAAATATTTAAAACAAATTTAATTTATTGAAATTGTGATAGTCCTCATAAGGTAGGGTAGGCCCTCCTCGACAAAATCAGTATCTCTCCATTTCAATTTATATGATTTATTTTTAATGTACGTCAAATAAATTTTCAAGATTTAATACTACACAACAATTTTAATATGGACATTATGATAAAATCTTCCTAACAAATCATTATTACTTAAGAAACACGCAAAGTTTAAAATAAACAACAAAAAAATGAACAGAACAAATATTATTTTATCCCACTTTTTGAAAAAGGACAAATTAGTCTATAGATTATAAATCCATCATTTAACCCTAAAATAAATCAATCCGCAAATCAAACAAACCTTTAGAACTCGTTTGATACCGTAGATAAAGAATAACTCATTTCAAAATTACTTTTAAGATGAATTTATTGTAAAAACAACTTATTTCAAGAATATAATGTTATTTTTATCCTATATTAAAGACGGATAAATAACTTATTCTCTAATCAAATAATCCCGTAATAAAATTCCGCGCCCGATAAATTGAGAGGGGTGGGGACCAATTAATAAAGTAACCTAACTTAAAAAAAGAGGGTTGAGTTAGGTAGTAACAAAATAAAATTTTATAAAAAAATGTTTTCTTCTTCTTCATCAACAAATCCATCTCTCCGGGTAAAAATTCCGGTGACCGGAGAAGGAAAATTGACGATAAATGTGAAATCTCCGACGTCGGAGATGTATACGGAGGTTAAAGAAGCAGATAAAGTGAAAGATTTGGAGAAATTGATTAAAAAAGCATGGGGAGATAATGATAATTATATATCACTTTATTATAAATCAATTAAGATGAAAAGTGATCATTTATTATCTTTTTATAATTTGAGAGATGGCTCTATTATTACCGTATCTCTTCTTGCTGAACCTCCTCATCATCGTTATCATCATCATCATCAATCGGTATGTTTTTCTTTTCTCTCGAGTTCACTTTTTTAGGATAATTGTATTTTTAGTCCTTCAACTATGAATATTTTTTTCATTTTGATCCTTACGAGATTGTTAACTGAGTTGTTATTATATCATATTATTATGATCATCTTTATTTACGTTATTTTTTTCTATTCTACTTTTGATTGTTTTTATCTTGAGTTGAGAATCTGTTGAAAACAGTCTCTCTATAACTAAGATAGTGATAAATTTTACCCTTCTCATATCTTATTTTGAAAGATTATACTAAAGTTATTGTTATTGTTGTATTGAATTGTATTGTCTTGAAATGTAGTTGATAATTATGCTGAATATTTATGAGCAAAGTGATGAAAAACATATTTTAAATAATTAAAAGTTAGATATGATAATATTCAAAACTAAAATTCATTTAGTAAATGAGGGACCAAAAAACAGATATGATAATTGCATATTTGGTCTCTCAATTATTAATGATTTTTTATTGTACTTTTTGTGATATTTGAGGAAATATATTTGAGGTGCTATTAATTAAAACATGTGTTTTTTAGTTATTTTATATAGAAATATGTTATATTTGGACTATTTATAGAATAAATTTTACTATAAAACATGGAGTAATAATATAATATATGAATAACTAAATAGTTGATAATTATGATAAATTAGGTAGATATTCCATCAATAAAGACATCAAAGCATTACATTTTAAATAATAGAAGGTTAAATATTCTTAATCATATATCATAATTACTGAAAATATAATTTATCAATAATTGAGATACTAAAAATACTATTACCCCTTCTTTTTATTTGGAAAATCTTGAATTCCTTTTACTTTTAGTTAATTGTCATTTTACCAACTTTGTTGACAATTAATTGATGCAATTCAAAAGATAAACTGACAGCTGAATAGATTGCAGCATGTGACCCACTTATCTTATCTTATCCAATTAATTAATTACTTGGTTTTTATTTCTTTTCCTTATTTTGTCTTCACATGTTAATTTCCAATATATTTTTAAAATTATTAAAAGAGCAAATTATCTTGATTTTGGCATTGAGCCTTATGTAATTGAGAAATTTATTTTCCATACCCAAGAACTATCATGACAAAAAAGGAAGAAAAAAATATGAACAATTTAATGAATATTGATACGTTTTAATTATTGTTCATGATTTATATTGTTCGTATTCTTAAAATTATCATCAAGAACATGTAGGTTACTTAAAAAATATTACATTTTGAAAATTTTAATATAAATACGACTGGCATTTTTTTAAAGAGTCCAAATAATATAGTTATCGATCAATGAAACTTCTAGTTGATTGCAATTTTTAATTGAGAAATATCTTGTTTAGGAGTTGCTTAAATTTCAAATTTCTCAACTTTGGAATTTGGAAATTTGACCAAATGTACTTTGACTAAATCAACTCTTTGGAAATTTCTAGTCTTAAAGTGATACTTATTTTGATGAATAAATATTTTTCATCGAAATGATACTTATTTTGAAACTGATGGAGTACCATATGTTTGATTTTTATATTTTAAAAAATTATTTGTTTAATGTTGGTGTCTTGAAAATGCAGAAATCTTCATGTGAAACTAAGAAAAATGCCAATTTTCAAGAGGAAACAAGCAGTAGCTCCAATGGTTGTGAAAGCTTTTTGTTTCATATGGCAAAGATGTCATCTCAATTTTGCTCTTCCATATTTTCAAGCCATTAATTTATGTATCTGGGAGAAGCGGAAGGAGTTAAAAGTATGAATCGTCCTTTATTCTAAGATATAGTCGATTTTAATATCAAAATCGTCAATAAAATCAAGCTAATATGTCATTATTATCGACATTAATTAACTAAACACCCTAAGATTTTAGGTGAACTTTTTCTAGTTCTTTAGGGTTTGTAGGATTCATCTTTTTTTCTTCTTGAAACTTATTTGTACTCCTATATAAGATCTATTTGTCTTCATTTGGAGTCTCTTTGGCTTTTTTGCTTTTAAATATTTTGAAAGTTAAAAAGGGTCAAAAACATATAAAATATTTTTATTTTTTTGAGTCTGAATTATAAGGTGTGTGAGCTTTCTACTTGAATAAATATCAAATGTTTATCAAATCATTTGATGTCATGTAACCCACACACATTATAATTCATATATATATATATATATATATATATATATATATATATAATTTAGAAAATTTGAATCCTTTAGGTACATTTTTTATATTTCACTCATATTTTAAATAAAAAAAATTAAATATTTGTTTTACTAAGTTACCCTTAGTAATTAAACTTCGAAAATATAAATGTGGCTATTACTAGGTTAATGTATTCAAATATCCTTTTTTAAGTCATCATTTAGATTTTGTTTTATTTATAAAAGTTACAATACAACAACCAACAAAGCATTAAATTGTTGTCTATCAAAAAAGTTTTATTGTGATTTAACATTTTCTCATAAAATATTTAATTGATTAAAATATCATATTTGATGTGCTAGTTTATTCATGTCAGATTGTAAAATGACAATTAAATATCGTATTTGATGTGCTAAATTGTATACAAAGCAATTAAGAAAATTACCCAACATGACATTTGTTATATTAGTTTTAATAAATGAATAATATCATTCGTAACCAGAAGCCAAACGATCCCACAGAGTTAAATTATAAATTTAAAATTAAAGAATTTTCAGTATGAAGCATTTTTTTCGAATTAACTATAAGTGAAAAAGTATCATCTAAAATAAAAACAATAGTACAATTTTCATTTTCCATTATATAAAAATGTGGTAAAAAAAGATAAGAAATCCCAAAAACAATTGTGACATTCAAGGCTTTATTACAAAAGCAGCCATATAATGTAGATTAAAGTTCTAAAAAATTGTTTTGGCCATTACATCCTCAACAAACAAATCAAAGTTTTTCTCTGAACTTCCATTTGCTAATAATGCAATTTCCATAGTTTTTTTCACTTCCTTTATAACCTTCCTCAAATCTTTTGAATTTTCTTCACTCATAAGAAAATTAATCTTTTTTGCTATTTCCTCCTTTATAATAATTGATTTATTATTAATATCATAATTATCACAAAGATTAATCCCAACTTTCCAATCATCAACCACCAACTTTCTATTAGTTTGTTGATCAACACGTATAGGATGACATATCATTGGTACACTTGCCCATAAACTCTCTAAAATCGAATTCCATCCACAGTGTGTCAGAAACCCTCCGATCGCCGAGTGCGACAGTACGGTCCGTTGATCACACCACGGTACGATCAACCCTCGATCTACATTTTCTTGAAATCCAGCTAGTAAATAATTATTCGTTTCGTCCGTAATTGCCAAATTAGGTCTAAGTACCCAAATAAAATAATCCACTTTGCTAAGCAATATTCCTTGAGCAAATTCCATAACATCTTCTTTGCTTAGACTACACAAGCTACCAAGTGAAAAATATAATACTGAGGATTTAGGTTTAGTGTTTAGCCATTCTAAACAATTTGACTCTGGCCAAAAACTTTTGGAAATTTTGACATTTTTTGATGAGTTGACTTGATGATCATGAAAAATTGGACCAATAGCAAAAAAGGGTTTTTTTGTTTTTTCTTGGAATGTTGAAATTACTTTGGATTCAAGTTCTTGTATTGTGTTACAAATTATAATGTCTGATTTCTTGGCATCTTCAAAACCTTTGTAGATAGTTTGATGAAGAATAGTTGATGACTCTTTTGTTTGGAAATATGAAGGTAAATCACTTGAATTAATTGCTGAAATTCCTGGTAAATAATCTATGCTATCCTTTCGATTATCTATAATTAAAAAAATATATAACAAAAGTTAGCCTAATAATCAACATCATGATTGAAGTTAATAAAACATAGATAGTGTAAGTTTTTATTTTTTCTATATATAATAACCATATGGTATTCAGAATCCAATAATCGACTAATCCAGATTTGATCTATGTAAACCCTATTAAAGGGGGAGCCATGGTCCCTACTAAGTGTTTTTACACTAGACTTTTGGTTAAGGGCGTGGAAATTTCATATATCTCACTCACACTCCCTTGGTAGTGTAAAGTATTTTTACACGGTTAATGTATTCTAACGTGTTATAGCAAAGATGGATTGTTTAATTAACTTTTTGGTTTACTAATCAAATTTATTGTAAGAAATTTTTACACTACACAATAGTCCAACGAATTTTTTTCGATAGGAGTGACTTCATGGGATAATTATAGGCCAAACATGAATGGTTTAATTGTTACGAAAGAAACAAAAGTGATTTTACTAGGTAATTTTTTATAAGTTAGATGATTATACAAGTAAATAACTTTACATGAACATGTCAGATATGTTGCTCATACTCTCAAAAAATGTCGAAGGGTGTGTTTCAGATCTTTCAAAGGCAATCCAATATAGAGGATCATATCAGACACATCTAAGATAATATTTTTGACGAATCTGAACAACATATATAATAGACAAAGGGGGTGAAATGAAACTTACCAATTGAACCAAAATGACCATTTTTCACCAAAAGGTCAAGATGATAGTCTATAGTAAACACCAAAGCAGGTTGAGTGAAGAATGAAACACTAACAAGTCCATACTTATTAGCAATTGCTGTCCCCCAAGCATAGAAAGTGTCAACAATCAAACAAGTTGGCCTAGGATTTTCCAATTCTACCAACTTTCCAACAATTTCATCAAGATGAATAGGGTAATTTAGCAACAATCCTTCCCAAAACACCTCGGTATTCGACCCCGAAAATCGATCGAATTCTAAGGGAAAACCATCACTAAATGTTTGATAATGTATGTCAAGGCCAAGTTCTTGAAATTTTGCAAATATGTTAGGAGTTTGATCTAATTGTTGTGATTTGGTTATTTGGGCATGGGTGTACTTTGTGTTGATAAATGTTATGGTAAAGCCTTTTGTTGCAAGTTTTAGTGAAAGGTAAATACTAGGATTTATGTGGCCTTGAAATGGGCATGGAATTACTATTGCATGAGGTTTTTGGTTACTTTTTGCCATTGTTGTTTTTTGCTTCTTGTTGATAGGGAACTCATATATATAATCTCTCTTCATTTTAGTCCACAAATAATGAGGGTGCAAAAGAATATACTTTATTCGCTACGCATTCAATTAAACTCAATATTTTTGATAAAAACACTAAAATTTACGACAAAAAAATGTGATGAGATTTCTACACTCACTACTTTAAAAATAATATTTAGCTGACGATAATAGCTTAATTACCACTAAATATATATTTTTAGTGACAATTAACATTTTGTGTATATGTTCCTAAAGCCTATAGCAATATTTGATCCAATGTCAATTAACTAATGACAGTAAAAACTGTAACACTTTTTGTTAATGTGAACATTCATTATCGTTAAAAGTTATTTTTATTGCGGTCTACGATTCAAGCCTTGGAATGGATCCCAATCATAATAGGTGCACACCTAATTCTAGTTGATTGAGTCTTGAGGGATTGCTAAAAGTACATAATAAGACAATGAAATGTAACTTTCTGGTAGATATTAAATTGACCCCTGCCGGCTAATTTTTGTCTTCTATTATTTCAGACAAAAATAAATAAATTAGGCAGTTGAACACTATCTCACTATCAAATTTGTTTAGGGGTAAAAAATTGTCATACACTTGTAAAAAAATATGTATTTTTAATGGAATTTAATTACCTAAAAATATATATTTAGTCTTATCAAAAGAAAATCACAACTTATTCAATACGAAAAAGTGTTTATCTTTATGAAATGGTCACGACGTTAACGTGAACAAGTGTTATTCAAATTGTATTCTTTCTCTTGGTATCTGTCCTGAAAGAATTTAAACCCTATCTTGCTAAATATTGCACTTAAATAGACTCTCTTTTTAAATTAAGAATTCAAATTTGCAACTTTTGTAATTTTCTTATTAACACTATATTGCTAAACAACTTTTATAAGTTTCTTATTAATAACCCTATATTGCTAAAGGGATATTTCAAAATCAGATTCCAAACCACATTATTTTAAAATTGGGAAATTGCAAGACATGTGATATATGAAATAAACAGAAAGGAATTTGAAACTGACTAAAAAGGAAAAATGGTTGCATATATTAAAATAGAAGGAATATCACTTAAATTTTTCTACGTGTATATTACTTTTTCTTACGCACTAAATTCACTCACTAATTTTATTTATTTAGATCTTGTATTTATATAAGAAAATTCTATTATTTTGTATGTAAATATTTAATTCCAAACACAATAATTATGATGACTTTGAGTTCAATAATAAACTCAGAATCCATAAACTTTTAAACCAGACTAATCTAAATTCACATTTTAAACCAGACTAATCTAAATTCATGTCGCATAGAACCCACTAGAGAAAAGCACACCCTACTAAAAAAAATCATATCTGAAATTCAAAAGCAAAACCTTTGCACAAGGAACCATCTCGTTGCACCATATCCTTTGACGGTAATGCATCGTTTATAAACATTATATGGAGTATAATTCTACGAAAAGAACAGTCAAAATTGAAGTATGGTAACATATTTTGAAATTTTGGTTTCCCCATGTCCATTTATAAACTTTCACATTGTTTTGGCTGTCGATTATATAATATCAATATCAAACCTTGTTATGCCAAAGTTGAGAATTTGCAACATCTATGAGTCAAAAAAAACAAAAAATAAATTGGCATTTTTACGTGCTGCACATAAAATTCTACACAATGTACACATCCAGAGACACCTGAAGTACTCTCAAGAGTTATATTTTGTACATTAGAGAGGGAACCTTTGTCCCATTTCAACCCTTTTTCTCTTTTCAAGTGCCATGCATACTTGCGCGTTGCACGCATGCACAAACTTCTGGACTTGAGATTGTTGTCACACACCTATAAGTTAGCCGAACTAAGTTTTTAAGTCGAGAAGCTTAGACTTCAGCACCTATCTTTAAATCTGAAGTTTTTACAGGTTCAACAGTAGATCCAGGCTCTTTCTTGTCCAACCCAAAGAACGAGCAATTTTGGAATGCATCCAGACTGTTAACTATGAGCCGGTTAAAACCACCAAGACTATCACTCAGAGTTATGTCTTCACTATGATATCTACATGAAGGGGCGTCCAGTTCTAGCGGTCCTAAAGAGTCTGTCTGCAGAGTTGAAAGAAAGGAATTCGGTAAACACATGCTCTCAAAGCTGACATACTATATGGCTGTATATATAACTGATGCAAGCATCACTAATAGCAGAAAGGCAGGATAAGTAAGAAAAGATTTACCCAATATATGCCAGAGAGCCCATTAAGATCCTTTGCAGAACCATCCAACGCTTGTGCATCCGATTGACACTCATCCACTGGGTCATCATGAGCAGGTTCACCGGTAAAGGGTTCCATGTTCCCAGGCAAATCCTGCAAAAGAAATAAAAATGATGTATACACTCCATATTTAACTAGCACAAAGTGATGCTTCATGAGATTCTCTTTGACATAAACCTTGATTCCTGCATCCAATACTAGGGAAGATGACTGAGCAATCCGCTGGGAATTCTCTGCACCAACATTGCTGGATGAACACTGCGCTTTGTCACTGAAAGCAACATTTTTCTTAAATGCAAAAGCATCACATGTATCTTCAGCATTCCAAATGGAAGATGCTTGAGGTGGAAGAGTCATCTGAGAATCAGCTTTGCTTTGATGTTTATATATATGAGCAGCAATCGCTGCATCAAACGAGTCACAGCTTAATGGCATCTGTTGGAGAAAATGAGAGCTTCCGCACAAAGCTGAGTCAATGCAGTCTGTTTCCTCATCATCAGGTGCATCATAGAGAAGATCTCCAACACTTATGTTGGTAAGGCTATCTTCCCAATCCCCTGCTGACAAAGCACTGGCCTTGCTTCCCTGCATATCATGCTAATAGGAAGCATGTAAAAATTCAGTAATAGAATAATGAGCAACTCGCAACTAATTCATTGATATGCAATCCAATATCCTTTCAAAGCTTCCCTTTAACACACACCCCAAAGAAAAAGAATCAAACAGGGAGAACCTCAAAATCCATTTGCTTCAACTTGAACATTTGAAGATAGAACTTCAGTTTCTCCCCCAACAAGTAAAAACATGTTTTACACAATCATTGTATTGGCATGAATTGGAAACTCATAGCTTTATTTACCAATCAGACAAACAAGAGCAAAGTGAAGAATGTATTACAATATCTCTTGAGTTTCCCTAAATCGGGTACTAAGTACTCAGTTCTTTAATAGCTGATCTAAAGGGGATAATTTATTTATTTTTGAGAAGGTAACAGTCTTGTATTATATTCCAAAAAATCAAACCTGCCACAACTTGTTACAGGTTTACTAATTACAAATAAAAGGAGAGTATCAGGAAGATCTTCAATCCTAAATAACAAAAATTACAAGGGGATAATTTTTTATTGTCTAATTTTGTTCCTTCTGCAATGGGTAATTTTACAGTCGGGATTTTACTGATCGTTTAGAGATATCGGATCAACTACTCAGGCTTTAGCCTTTGGGAAAACTTTTGAATAAATTAGACTGTAAAAATTAACTCATAAATATTTTTCACGGGACAAACTTCTCAAGACAGCGGCAGAGAACCAGTCCAGTCTAAATTGGGAATAACACTTGGATCCCTAGATCCCCTCAATAACTCTCTCTTGAGCAGTAAGCTTAAAGTAAGCTGGTTTTCTACTTGGACCAATTTTGTCGATAATTCACTCCCTGATCATATCAGCATATCTTCATGATCAGTGCCCTTCTTTGAAAATGATTTCTCCTGGGATGCAACTTCAAATAGGCGGTTTCTTCCTATGGAAGTCCTTAACCCCTTTGACACGATTTTCCAGCAGATTTTACTTTGATTCCTACCTTAGACCAAAACCCAATGCCAACCATCTCGTTAAAAATTTGTACCAAAAATTGTTTCCTTAATAAGCTATTGCATCATCAAGATAAGGTGCTCTTCAACATATCTCACCTAGAGCAAAATCCTCATACTAGAAGAATAGAAATAGCCCGTATAAAGCTGCAAAACCAAGTTTGCTGAAGTTCATCATGTAATAGGACAACTCAGTAAGTTCCAAAAAGGTGTGCTATGACCCTTTTTTTAAAATTATTGGTAACGTTGAAAGGAGTGCTATGACTTTATTCATCACTCAAAAATGCAGACAATAAAAGCAAACACATGGATAAGCTGAAAGTAAAAGAGCCAAAAGGAATTCAACTGAATTGCCAGTTCTCTGAGTTTCTATAAAACAAATGAAGCCAGAATGAGAATGAAACTAAAGAAAAAAAATACCATCTCAGTTTGTTCTGCTGTGGTTGCATCCCCGTTCTCCCTTCTATCCGATGGCACAGTTCCATTATGATCATAAGTGTAGGTATTTAGACCCATGCTTGCTTGCAAGATTGACTCACCAGACAGCTTGATTGAGGAGGATGTCACAGTCATTCTTGGGTTAGAAGCTAGTGGTTCTTTAGAAAATCGTACAAGTTTACCAGGGCATGATGCTAGTATTTCCGCATTATTTTCTTTTGTGATGTTAGGGTTAATATTTTGCATAAACGGAATGGTAGATGACAATAGTTCATGAGGCGTTCCAAGCTCAGCATTTGGAAACCAACCATATCTAAAAGAAGGATAAATAAATCAGTCCCACAACTATTGTAGAGATAACTTTTGAAGGATAAAAAAGAAAACGTAAAACACGGACCTGAGACGGAAAACTGGAGGGCTTCCAATCAGATTATGCACATCAGCCGCACTTTGTGTAGTATCTTTGGTCCATCTCAGGGATTGCACCAGGCTTTCCATCTGTACATGGTAAGGAAAAAGCACCAGTTCTCCAGTTGCTATGCTTGAACTTCCCCATTTACGATTGAGATGCTCCAAAACGGATGACATCTTTTTTCGATTACTTAGAGTGAGCTCCAAGTAAGGGTTATGATTATCCTGACACAGAATGGAAAGAGAAGTGATAGCAAATAAGTTTTACATCAAATGTTATAATCAGTTAATCACAGAACAGCAAAGAGATTTACTTAACCTACCATTTCCAGGGCTCTTCTAGTTCCTTCATCAACAGGAAACAGCTGGAGCTTGAGTTTCATACAACTCTGTAAATTAGTCTCGTTTAACAGATTTTGGGATAAAGTTGGCAAAGAATGCACATTTTTGCCAACATGTTCAAAACCATTTATACCTGCAAGTTATTATTCATATAAAGGATAGCTAGAAGTTAGATGCATTTGACGGAATCAACAACCCTCAATGGAAACAAGAAAGCTTCAACTACTCACCCTGCGAATTCTGGACCAGTCCGACATCTTTATCAATAGTTGCCCGTTCCAAATGCTCTGCAGCATCAGCTACCAATGAAACTCCAGCAATTGCAGCCTTCTCCCACCTTTTGTATGCAGCTGTTGATGCAGAACCTGCCACCCAGAGACAATACAACCGAGGGTTGAGCTCAGAGATAGCTTTGTTATTTAGGAAAAGGAAAAGCAAAAGAATAATTAAAAGAAAAAAAGCCAAAGCAGTAAGGCAGACTATATCAGTCATAGAAATATCACTAATAACACTCCTCTGAACATCTCAATTAAGGTATGGAGGGTGGGAGGAAGACAATGTTTTGGCTGGCCACTGCAATGACATGTCGGTCAAATATTTTTATGATGCCATATTGCCATCTGAAAGTAGTGTAAGGAGAACAAAACAAATACTACCATGTAAAAGAAAACATCTATACTCATTGTTATATAATAGTCCATACCAAGAATAATTCTTCCTACATGTAAGAGAATCTGAGCAACCAACTCAAAACATACGGAATGAGAGTAGTAGCCTAAGACCTTTAAAAACCACTTATACCCTAACATATCCAATATGAAGCAATGTATATCTCTAACATATGCTTTGCAAAAGGATGCAGGGAAATCATAAAAGCCAAAGAAGCAACAAATGCAAATCATTCATGAACTTTGTAAATAACAAACCTGTCCTTCGGCGATGTCTAGCATTTTTCACAGACGAGTCTACTTTTGCATTGCTTCTATTGACACCCATAGAGACATGGCGTTTTATAGAAGAGCCTTTTCCAGATCCAAATTTCTGTACGTCCTGGTTGTCAAGAAGAACCACTTTAACTGTCCGACTATCATTAGTTGACACTCTGCCATGACTTGAAGGAGATGCAGCAGCTGTAGAACTACTTTCTCCTTGAGAAGGACGCCTTCTTACATTCTTTTTCCGGTCTTTCAACAGCTGACTCTCCTTTATGACAATATAATGTACTTCAGTCCCAGCTAAAAATATAAGAAATCATGCTGAAACATGGAGCGTTATAAAGGAAGAAAAGTTGAGCTCTTGACTGACCAAAGTTTCAATAAATATTTTAAATCTCCGTGGTTTCAAATGAAGCTTTGAAGCTTTACAGCTATATTTTTCCAGTAAAGACCACCTACAGACAAAGTCAAAGTTAGCTATATCATTAGAAGTAGCTATTTAACATGTACAAGTGTCACAAGTAAGCTGCATTTTGCTCCAAATTTACATAATAGATTTTGTTGTGGATAGGACAAAGTTCGTGGTTTACTTCTCCAAACCAGCAAATAGGACATATTGCTGGTTTACTTCACCATAGGAAAGACATACAAGTATAGCATTCTAATGCATAATTATCACAGAAATAATACTACATTTTAAAATCTTAAAAATGGACAGCACTGATCTCATAACTTCATTTCTTACCACACAACACCATCCTTACATTTAATGCATAGCCTGCTTCTATGTCATAAAAAATGGACCAAAAGAGGATCGTGCTGCTAATGAAATAGCACAAAAAATTTCCGGCCAATAGTTTTATCAGTTTGAAACAACCGGGAGAGAGATCAATGACTAGGTAATGGCTCCCACATACCATCGCAACATTGCAGCATTAGTATCCTTGGAATTTTTGGCATCAAGACAGAGTTCTGGACCCAACAACTTGTTCATACGCCTCACTAGACGATAATAATAATGTCTGACCTGCCAAATCAAAGGAATAGAAATGTTCAAAAAAAAAAAAAGGAAAAGATAAGTGAAGCGAAAAGCATAGAAGAAAAGATATGTGGATAATTAAATAAAGAAATACATCTCGCCATATATCACCTGATCCTTGTTTTTACTCTGCACGCGACTAGTAATTTTCTCAAAATTCTGAAAAAGAAAGTGCCGCAACCACAGTAATTATTGATCCCACAAGAAAAATAAAAACCAAAGAGGAAGCCAGCTTTATGCCTATATATACACCAAAATAGTGAATTACCTTCCCAACTTGTCGCAGTGCAGAGAAAAAGCTTTCTTCCTCCTGACGTGTCCATGCAGCCCATTGACGTGGCTGTCTTTTGGCTGCATTAGTAATTAATATCCCAGCAGCAAAAATGACAAGTTATCCTTCCACAACTAGAGAACGATTAAGTGTAAAACAGCTAAGATATAGCATTTATTTCCATGACGTACCTGGCAGCTGAAGCATGACCTGGTCTTGGGAGGATGGTACCAGCTGTGTCACCGCATGATCATGTGTCAGCACAGACTGCTGTGAAGCAAAATGATCTTTTGAGGGTATCACTGACAGTGCCACTGCAGGATGTTGTGTTACACCAGAAAGCCCATCCTTGCCCATAAAAGTCTCGGGATGTAGGCATGTGTCACACTCTAAGGAGACCTGTTGTACCATTTGCATGTTGAAGTCATCCGAAGTATTAACTTTGCATTCTATTTTCAACTGCAAACACCAGAAGGTACTTCTCAAACCTCCAACAGATAAAAAGTACCTAGAAAAGCAAATAAAAAACCACTCAATATTCAAACAGAGAAATTTAAGATTGATTAAGTCACGTATAGTCAGTCTTGCAGAAAAGGAAGTAACATCGATCTCTTATATATCAAAATACTACTCTGTACAGATCCATGCATTAGCACATGCTCACAATATGACAACTTACAAAACCTCACCATTATTAAAGAACCTGCATGGGATACAATATTATAGAAACCTACAAAAAAATCTGAAGCAACTAAAAGTAATTTGGAAATACAATATAATAGAGATCTACAAAAGTTTATCATGCATGACAAAAGAGTATCAAATGACAATTACCCACAAGTGAACATCTTATTTTTCTTTCAATTGTCCTCCATCATACATTTTAAATACTTCAACAACCTTTCATAAGTGTTCCTTAAAATATTCAAGAAATATTCACAAATCTACAATGCACACCGGGACAACTTGCGACAAAGTTTAAATCACATTGGTTCATAACATAAACTTTATACATATGTATGTACATATGTGTCCTTACAAATATCTATATGTGCATATGTGTGCATGCACACATGAGCACAGAAAAAGATCTCTAAAGAAGATCAAGTAAAATTAAAATTGCCTTTATTTAGAAAACTAGTTCATTACGAGGATAAAAGCTTGACTGCATAAAGGACTAGAAGGAAAGGTAGCAATAAAGTAACAAATTATTAATATTATTATTATGCCAAGTAAAGTCGCAAATTATTTATAGAAACTATCAAATTATATACAGAGGTGCCTTTTTTTATTTTATTTTTTTGAGAAGGTAACATTTGTGTATATTGACGACTCAGTACATGGATTGCACTGAAACCATATTTACAACAAAATCTGAAAAACTGACTCACAATCCTAACAAGATCCTAGGATGTCTATAATTGAGTCAATATCCTCTAAGTATATTTGCTTGCACCAGAAACAAAAAAGTCTAATGCAATTTAGTTTGACCATCTGTAGATCACAATATTTGCTCTCAAAACATTTTGAATTCCTTTCCTTCCATATTGTCCACCAGATGCAAGCAGGGACAATTCTCCATATGTCTCTGTCTGTAGCTCCTACTCCTGCTTCCTACCAACAATATAACAAGTGAGTTATTTTGTTAGGCATGACCCAGCTAATGCCCCTAAGGCTAAGAGAAATCCTCCACAGTTGTGTAGTTATCCTGCATTGTAGAAATAGATGACTAACTATCTCAACCTCTTCACCACAGAGGTGACATCTGGAACATAAAGAGAATTTCCTATTCTTGAGTTTCTCTTGTGTCAAAACAGCCTCTCTTGCCAATAACCAAGTAAAACAGACAACTTTGAAGGGGATTTTGGTCTTCCATATATGCTTCCATGGCCAATGTTGTGTCTGTTGGTTTCCTTGGTTCAAAAACTTGTAAGCAGAGTTCACCTTGAATATGCCCTTGCTATCTAATTTCCACCATAGTCTATCTGCTTCTCACTAGTACCTTTAAACTCCTCCAACATTCTGAAGAACTCAATGACAAAATCAATTTCCCAGTCATTGAAGTTCCTCCTGAATTGAATGTCCCATCCTTGTTGTGTCCAGATGTCAGCCACTCTCACTTCATGTTGTACTGCCATACCAGCTAATTCAGGGAACAAACCCTTTAAACTATCTGATCTCAGACACTTAAAAAGGATGTTTTGTAACCATTTCCTACTTTAATATTGGTGTGGTTCTTCATAAAAGGCCAGAGTACTCTAATTGATCTCTACACACTAACCCTATATGGAGTAATTACTTCCTCCTCCTCACCATATTTGATTTTGATAACCTAACTCCAATATGCCTGAGGTTCTTGTGAATATCTCCAGAGTCATTTCAATCTGAGAGCCTTACTCTGTAACTTAAGGTTTTTAATGCCAAGCCCCTTGTTTTTTTCCCCAAAGCTCTTTGTTCCATTTAACTAGGTGACGTACTGTTGAATCAGTTTCCTTATTTCCTTTCCAAAGAAAGTCCCTTCTAGCCTTGTCCAACCTGAATGATACCATCTAGAATGGGGAAGATGGACATCATGTAGGTAAGTAAAGCATCCCATACTGAATTTATGAGAGTAACTCTTCCACCTAATGATAAATAATGTGGCGGCTTCTATCTAGACAACTTTTCACACTTTTCAATCACAGAGTTCCAAATGTTCATGGAGTTTGATTTGGCTCCCAAAGGCATTCCAAGATAGGTCGTTGGTAAAGCTCCTACTTTCCCAAGCAGAATCTTAGACAGCTCCTCCATGTTTGTAACCTCATTGATAGGGAACAACAAACTCTTCCTCCAAGTTATGTGCAAACCAGAGACTCCTTCAAATAATACCGGGATTGATCTCAAGATCAACAATTGACCTTCATTAGCATCACAAAAGATTAAAGTATCATCTGCATACTGCAGATGTGTGACTTCCAAGTTGGGGACATAATTTAAGTTTGTTCCCACCTCAAAACCTCTTAAACAACTAGTGCTTCTTGCTACCTTGATCGTACTATTCAGACCCTCCATGGCTATGATAAACAAGAAAGGAGACAGGGGGTCTCCCTGCCTCAGACCTCTTTGAGTTGGGAAAAAACCTTCTGGTGATCCATTAATCAGAACAGAGAATCTAACAGTTGAAATGCAGAATTTCATCCATTTGATCCATTTCCTTCCAAATCCCATACATGAAAGTATAATCAGAAGGTATTCCCAATTTACATGGTCATAAGCCTACTCAATATCCAATTTACATAATATTCCTACAGAGGTGCCATTCAATACATAAATGTTTTAAAACTTCCAAAATTCATGTCTTACCTTTACATCATAATTCTTCTGTACACAAACTATCGAGTTTTGCTTTAAAGAACAAAGAAAGCATGTAACGTTACCTTTCTTGAAAAAAGAATAAAGTAAGCATGTATGGAATAAATACATGTGGTAGGTCCATGATTCAAAAATAATAGGAATTAATAAGGTAGATTAAAGCATCTACATTGTTTGCATATTTACAACTACAGAAAAAGGCAAGAGTCAGTAAACACGTTGACTTTAATACGAGCAGAAATTGATATGCCAACAAAAACATTTGTGATTTCTCTCCCTCCACAAAATCCACAAGATGGTGCTGGGAATAGTATAGATTTTGTGTCTTCCTCCCAAAACAACTATTGCCCAATGGATCCCTAGTAGGTTTAGGAACATATACCACAGTTCCCTTACCCACAATGTAGGAACACATTTTCTTTCTCTTTTACAATGCAAAAGTATCGACTTATAAATATGCACCAAGATGAAGCCAAAAGATTACATGGTAACACGTATTCTGTTGACTGGAATCAAAAAACAACAAATATATTAGGAAAATAGATTAATTGTTGAGGGAACATTATTAATGAACTTCCTACATTTTAGGACAAAATATTTAGCGATCAATATTAGTCATTTAAATTGAATTAGAAACTGGACTGCACTTTTGCATCAAAATCAAAATTTTAAATTGGTTTTTGAACTTAATTTGCAAGATCTTTACTTCATTAATTTCACTTAAATATAATTTAATTACTTTTTTTGAGAAGCTTTAGGTACTTGATTTTCATGTTACTTTTAATGATGGTGATGTCTGAATAAGCATGTGTGCACCTCAAAATTCTACCAGGTACTTGTTTCCTCCCACCAGCACAGGAACCGGCCATTTGTGCAGTTGGGCCAATTGTCGGACATTGACATCAGTGGAGGGATGAGTTGTTTGTCTCCTTATACTCGCCTCATAAGCTAGCTTTTAAGGTTGATCACCGAACACATGTCAGATGGCACTGTGATCAATAAGGCTTTAAGCTTCTCATAACTAATTCCTCCGTTAGGTACTCCCTCTATTTTCATTTTATAGGAGTGATTGACTAGGCAATAGGCACAAACTTTAAGAAAGAAAGACCAACTATCGGAACTTGTCATCTCAAGGATGCCATGACACTTCTGTGGCTATAAAACTATGTCATTAAGCATAAAATGAAAAGTTCAAAACTAAATTGTTTCTAAAAATAAAAAAGTATCATCCTATATGGAATCAACTAAAAATAATAATATATGTCACGCACAATGGAACAAAGGGAGTAATTGCGTTTAGCCTTCCATGTTACAAGATTGTAAAGCTACTATTCTTTTATCCGTCTTAATTCATTGCTCAAATAGACAAGTTTTCAATCCCACTAGATGTTATAAAGGGATGCGTAGTGAGAGAATCCAAGGCAAAAGGTATTTGGAGTTATTACTATAGTCCCACGCTTAATTCATGAGATTCAAGGGGGAATATCGCATAGCTATTACTTTCTCGTGCTCGGTTTAAAGTGAAACTAAAGCTCCACGACATTCTCATCCATATCTCATGCTTATAGTTCTCTAATTACACACTTCCCTAATACATTTTCATCCAAAAACTTAAAGCTTGGCAACATATTCAGTTTAATTTAGTCTTTTTGATGCTTACAATAACTAGATTTATTGGTTCTTCCATTACATTGTAGTCTACGTTGTATGATTATATCCATCAAGCAAATTTTATCAATGACGTAATCGACATACAAAAAAACAGAAAAGAGCTGAAGTACTAAAATTAACCAGATATGATGCTCCAATCACTAAAATTGAAATTAAAAAAATGTCTAAAATCACCAATTTCGAATTTCTTGGACCACATACAAGTTTCCTGAGGAAGAATGCACTATATAATTCTATATCCATAGTAATCAGCAAAAAGAAATCAAACTAAACCTCTTTAATCTAAATATTGAGCAAATAAAACAGGAAAAATTAGAGAAAATTCGCGAAATTCAGGTCGGTTTCCGAGTACGAAGAGTTAGATAGTTACCGTGAATAAACCGGAGAAGTTGACGGAGAAGAACACCGTCGGGAATCCAAGCGGCAAGTCGGCACCGGCAGAAAGCAGCAGGTGTAAAGAGGAAAGTAGATTGGAATTACGAATGGATTCAATTGGTCAGAGAGGAAATTGAAAAGGAAAGGGAAAATAGAGGAACAAAAAGTACAATATGAGGAAAATTACACATGAAAATCTCCCCTTGAATTGTTTTACACTATTTGTATTAGGGCCCGACTAACTTCAAATTTACGTCAAGAATAAATACACTTTGTTTGGATTATATATTATTTTATAACTAGGTAATTTATCCGTGCTTCACGCGGACATAAATAATATTTCTAAGCTTTTGAAATTATATATTATTTTATAACTAGGTAATTTATCCGTGCTTCACGCGGGCATAAATAATATTTCTAAGCTTTTGAACAGCCTTTCCAATAATCGACTGTTATAAAAAAAAAAGTAAATTTTAGTAGGTTTTAACAACATTTCAACATAAATTAAATATTTGACATTATCACATATCTCAAGAATTTTAAATATATAATGAATGATTAAAAATATTTTGATATCTAATCATTTTTATCTTTTACATTATTTATCATAATATATGTTTGATGATATAATTGTCTTGTTAAAACTGAGTGATGTTTTTATGTAGCGATTAAGCATATTCTTTTCTATTTTTTTGTACATGAAAAATATAGAACTGATAATTTTATGGTTAGAATATCTCCTTGTTAAAAATAAATTATATAAAAGTTTTTGATAATCACTATTAGTTATAAATAAGTTAAGACCGTTAAAAAAGTACACCACAACAACATAAATAAGTTTTTTTTAGAGACAATCTACTTGTCTGAGGTCAAACGTTCACCACTTTTCGTTATTGTTACTCTAACAAATTTTATAGAATGAGAAAAATAAATTTGAAACAACAGCAAAATAATATTGTTGACCCTTTTAGAAATTCATTCTTCATTAAACTGCGGCTCTGAAGGCCCTTCTAGATGCTTCATCAATGCAACTTTACGACTTTTTCAGAAATATGTATGTATAGTTGTTGCATTATGAAAGTACAAGTAGATCAAAATGTTGGAATCTAGACTCATGTTAAAGAAATATTCTCGAACATTAAAAAATTAAAAATGAGTCTAACCTAGATAACTCAAATGCTCAACAATGACTTGGGACATAAAGGACAACAAATCTATGTTAATAGACATATCTTTTGTAGCTTAAGATATTTCTTTTATTTAGAGCAGATTTTGTTTCATATTCTTCAAATTAAGCTTGCTGAAAATAGTCATAACTCACACCAAAAATATTTAGTAGAGCTGAATGAGAAGGAAAAACAGAAAAACATTAAAAGGACTAAAGCTTTGTCCAAGTGAGATCATATACATACCAAACGAAAAATAATCAATACAATTTTAAGGAGACAACAAAACAGCGAGAAAAAAGATACATTAAAGGGAGTAAATTATGAGATATCCAATGATGATAACAAATCATTCTAACCAGAAAAGTTCTCATGTTTTAAAATAACATACCTCAGAAAATTGACTAACACTTCAATCAACTTTCAATCCTTAAAGTACTCATAATATCCAGTGATAAAATTTTGTAGAAATAGATAATAACAACATAAAAACAAAAAAATATGGGCATGCAAAGTTATTAATTCTCAGAGGATTTTCTAAAGAACACAAAATCTCATCCTTGTATGTGAAGAAATGACGTTGTTGATGAACAAATTAGAGATGTAAGGGTTTTTTTTTTTGTACCTTCAACAATTCCAGTAGAGAAAACTTGCTTGAATACTCAATTAACGTTTGTTATTTAATATGTACTAACAAATACTTATAACAATAATATTACAGAAACATAAACAACAAAATTTAAAGCATGTACTAAAAAATAACAATTAATAATATAAGCATAAATTAATGACTGTAAAAACATACCAGGATCTATAACAATAGAATGAAATAGAATAGAAAAAATCGAGCCCACTGAATGCACAGTGTCCCCTTAAGGAAATTATTCCCCCCTAATATCCGAGATTTAAAGGAATAGATCATCTCAGGAAAGAACAATTTTATTCACCAGTGTATTGATACAAAAAACTAAGTGTATCGATACAAAAAACTAAGTGTATTCACTAGTGTATTGATACAAAAAAAACTAAGTGTATTGATACAAAATAACATTAAGTGTTAAATAAATACATGATAAATATTATTATATTGATAAATCTAAGTGTATTGATTAAATGATTTTAAAATTTTGCTCTAAAATAAATTATGTGGTACTAAAACATCTCATTCTTTTTTCTTTTCTTCATTGTTCGTTGATTTTTTTACTCAAAATAGTTACAAAATTAACACGCCATATAAATTTAAAACTTAAGGATATTACTAAAAAGGGTCTCATAATTTCAAAAAAATTATACACCAATGAAATTAAAGTAAAACAAAAAAAGTTTTTGCTAAAGCAGGTACATTAACGAAGAGGTGTTTGTTTTAACCTCAAACTCTCTCTTATATATAATATACTAGTATAAAGAGTGCTCATGCCAACACTGCACATTAGTTGTTTCATCTCATATAAACAAGACCAATTAAATATTTGACAATTTAAATAGAAAATAACAAAAGTAAGATAGTTATAACTTTATAATAACTTAATGCACATGATCAAATTGAAATATGGATGAGAATACATAATCAAAAGAAAACATAACTCATTCAATATCTAGTAACAATCAATATAATTATAAGAATAAAAATTATCATTTGACCAATGCTAGGTTAATTTCAAAAATTAAATTGTGTGTTTGATATTTCAGTTACCAACAAATAGGATATATCAACCGATTCTTCTTCTTTTTTATTTTGTCAACATTTCTAATAGCTAAAAAACTTAAATTGATTTGGGAAGTATTAGAAACATAGGTAAAACAATTAAGAAAATGTCTGATAAACAATTAGAAACAATGAATTTAATTTTGTTTTCCTTTTTTTAAAACTGTGTAATTGCAGAAAGAGGGGAAGAAAAAAGTAAACATATATCATCTCTTTTGGAAGAACAAAAGTTAGGATAACTATGGACAAGCTTGAAATATACTCAGATTATTAGAATTAAATCAACCTAATTTATTTTTATGCAAAAGGTTCAAATATGTAAAGCAAAAATTAAAATTAAATGACCTAAAATGCCCTTGCAATAACTGGTTAAGATTGATAAAGTCGCCAATATAGGTTAGGCCCATTGGGCCAACCTGACCTAGTCCGTTATTTGATAGGGCTGAGCTAAGATTTTTGGAGCCCATATAAGAAAAAAACTTTTAAGTCCGGCCTGAATAAGTCTACGGCTTGAGAAATATGGATAGGGCCCGCTCGTGGGCCAAATAAAAATAAAATAGTGTATTAAAAATAACAAGAGTCCAAACTCAAAATGTATTTAAAGTCTTAAAGAGTAAAATTGAAATACAAATTATGTTTATAAAATATGTACTACATAAAATAAAAATTTCCTAAAATTTCTAGGAGTCCACTACGTCGGCGTAGCCTATGAAATATTGTCATATTTTTTGTGTGTTTATTATGATTATTGGAAAATAATTTGGTAAACATTTCTATTTAACTATTATACTTTTACTTGAAATCAAACTTAATAAATATTATAAAGATAATTTTATTTGTGGATTTGACTAAAAAGTAGTAATACTAACACCATGTATTATTATTTTGTCGATATTTATGATAATATTTTTAAATTAGAATTTGATTTAAATAATTATAAAAACATGCTTTTAAAAAAGTGGACTGGCCCAGCACAGCCCGTAGCCCACGTGCTTGTGGGTTGGGCTGACCGTTGTCTGACCCACAAAAAAGGGGCCAACCCGACCTGACCCGTCAAATTTCAAAGTCTGTATGAGTTAGACCAGATAGAATGAGTCAGTCCATATGGACAACTCTAAAGATTGAGGATAGATTTGGTACCCGTTAAGGAAGACTGCTATTTTTGAAAATCTATATATATATATAAAGCTGAATGTAGGACAAGCTGATGTGGCATGTCTCAATGGCCACCATTCCTATTTATCTATTTTATTTTATTTTTAGCATTTTTAATTTCACTTTTATACATAATCTATTAATTAAATAGATTAATAAAAGACTAATACAATAAATGTATAATCAAGCCTACATGATAACCACAATTGATTTTTATGATCTCTCTTAATTCATCATTAAAAAGGCAATAATGAAAGAACATTATTGTGAGCAAATGCCAAGACCGTTTTAATTGATTTAAAACCTCCACACAAAAAAAATCAATGTTAAGATTAATCCTTAGCATTTATAATAAAAGACTCTTTATTTTTCTTTCAGTTACAACATAATTCTGCATTACTTAATTGTAGAATTTGAAAGATTTCTACACCATTAAAATTTGAAACCAACTATATAAACATAATACAATATACATTCACTATCTCAATTTTTTCATGAATCAATATGAAATTTATGCAATATAAATTTGCAGAAATAGATAGACAAGAAAGAATGAGTCCAAGGAAGAAGACCATAACAATTCAAGATTATTTTGTAATCTCAAAGCATGAACATTACTGTTGTCTTGTGTTCTTGTAGAAATATTGGATCAACAACACATTATATTATATGAATAACTCTTCCTTGATCACTTTTCAAGATACCATTCATGTAATATAACAAAAGCAATCATCAGGCTTCTGCTAAGCGTTTAAAATTTGATTGGCATCGGTGAGTGAAGCAAGAAGAAGAAGAAAAGAAACAAGAATTGAAACTTTTGAAGAAGTTTTAGCATGAATCTACAAACGGTTAATTTTATAGGTAGAATTTTCAACTCAAACTCTTGTATGAATGTTGATTTTTCTTCTTATGTTCTCTTCATTTTCTCATTAAAATTCATTGAATTTGTATGACAATAAAACGACAATACTTTAAGAAAATATTGATATTGAGGAGTTTTACATAAAATTAGGAAGAGACGAAAAGAAAATACGTAGAGTAGTGAAGGAGAGAAAGAAAAATGAAAAGAAATAGAGAATAAAAAAAGAAAAAAGAGATTTTTTTTGCCTATAAAAGGTACATAGGAAAAAAAAAATCAAAAAATTCTTTTGATTTCATTAATTGGACAAGTAAATCAAAACAACTATTTTTAAAATAAGGATCAAGTAATATAAATGTCGGAGACATTTTCTATTATCTATATAAATAAAAAAGTGTTGATTGGCATTAGTGAAGTATGACATAAAATACAGTTTAAAATAATTTAAAATCTAAAAAAAAATACAATCTTTAAATAATTGACCTTAATTAAATTAACAAAATATATTTGTATAGTTATTATTCTCTGCTATTTTTACTTGGGTAAATAAATATTAGAATTTTGATTATTATTTATAAAAATAATTTTTTCATTATGCTAATTTACTTCATTATAAAATGTTATTAGCTTATATACTTAATTAGGGTGGGTGGGGTGGGGTGGGGTGGGTGTGGGGGAGTGAAAATATATTATGCTTGCGGCTCCTTATGGATTCAACTCTTCATCTTCTTGTTGTTCGTAATAGTGAACAAAGTTTCCACCTTTTGTTTGCAAAACTTGAAATTAACAAGTGTTGGAACTAATCTTGAGATATGCCTTCAATGGCTGCTAACAATTTTTCAAGAAACACTCATCAAAATCAAACAAAAGGGGACTTTGTTTCCAGGTAAATTTTAAAAAAAGTTTTTAGCATACCCCATTTGTTTAATTTACTTTTATCTCTTGTTGGTTCAATCCAAGAAGCTAAAGGCTTCCTTTTGTGGGTATTTAACTATGTATATGTATACGTTTATGTTCAAAGGTTTGATCTTTTTTGCCAGACTGTTACTTTTTAGCATACCCTTGTTTAGTTTTAGTTGTATACCTTCTTGGTTCAATCCTAGAAGCTAAAAGATGCTTTCTTTTGTGGGTATATTACTATGTAGATGCACACCTTTTTGTTCAAAGGTTTGATTTTTTTTGGCAGGAAGCAAAAGATTGAGCAGCAGAGAAAAAATTTACCAATTGCTGCAGGTATTGTTTTAGTTATTCAATTTGAACCCTTTAGTCTAATGTGTGCTCTTTCTTTTTTTTTTTTTTTTTTTTTTTTCAATCCTGTTCTGAGTATTTCAGTTTGAGTTGTTTTTCAGTTTAATGATGCATTTTTTTATTGAAGTAGTGTATGGCCTGTGGGAAAATTATTTTTTCTGATGGTTACAGCTGATTTTATCGAGAGTCTAGGGTGTTGTGGTTCTTCCACATGTGTGAGCTTCTTCACATTGTTGGTCGTAACCTCGGAAAAAGGAGGAGGGTTACGGTAGGCTGACAGCCAGCATAAACTTGCCAATTCATGAATCATCATCATAATCCTCAATTTGTTTAGGATTGGGATATAGTTGTTGTTGTTGTATTCTAGGGTGCTGGGGGTGCTCTGTAATGAAATTCGCATGAATGCTGTGTGTAATTTCTTGAGAAGACAGTGCTTGTATTATTTTTCATTTTAACGCCATTCTGTTATTTTGTTTTCATCTGTATTGGTTTTTGGTTTGCTGTATTCTGTAGATTTTCATCTTACACATGTTATTTGATTAACTCCAGTTGAAAGGAGACTTGTGGAGGAGGTGCGGAACAATGACACTCTGATAATTGTTGGAGAAACTGGAAGTGGAAAGACAACTCGTAAGTACTTTGCTACACGTTCTCTTAGACTGACTGACATGCATCTGAAGCAGATTCATTTGCATTGAAGTACTTTATATAATACTTCAATGATGGTGGTCATTTATGATGTTGCATAGTGTCAGTTCTAAGGCCTTCCATGTCTTCAGTTAGTAAAAAGGATAAAAGGCTCATGCATATTGCATCTTTCTTCTTTATCTGTTTGTTTATGTGTTGTGTTGTGTGTGGCTTATCAGTCTTTACTGAGGTGTATAAAGGTGTCTTTCTGTCTGTTTGTGCAAGTCACAC
The DNA here is from genome assembly GCA_029582245.1 of Solanum etuberosum. NCBI lineage: Eukaryota > Viridiplantae > Streptophyta > Magnoliopsida > Solanales > Solanaceae > Solanum > Solanum etuberosum. Next base: position 83,678 of record JAJONR010004221.1, read on the forward strand.
ATTAACTAGTGAAATTTTGAAGATCTGACATAAGGTTTGTTGATTATTTGGTGAAAATGTAAAGGATGATGTACATGTGGATTTAGTAATCACAACACTGAATTATTTCTTAGGAGTCTTTTTCTTTTGTAGTGAGGGGTTGAGGTGGCTGTTAAAATGAGGAATAGCTCTCTCGGCGAAGCATGGTCGATCTGGAGTTTTGTTAAGGAAGTCATCTGTGCACTATAAACTTATACTCCCCATAATTGCAAGCTGAGGTTGAATCCAACCCTCTATTGTTTTTCATGTTTGCTTACTCTTTTTGTTTTCGACTCTTTTTAGACTAATTAGGGCATTTCTCACATTTTGGTTGATGAGTGTGTTTGAGGATGAGAGATATGCGAGGATTGACAGCAGGAAGGATGATGAATTAGGACAGAATCCATATGAAAATTTCAGTTAAATCCAAGTAACCCTCACTAACTTGGTGTAGCCATAAACTGAGGAACTCTTGTGGTGGTTAGTGAACGTTTGTGATAGGTCATAACTGCTTGAGTTGTGCACCTGAAAGTATTGGCTGAATTGTCGTCTGACAGCTCACTCTGTTTTGTCGGTTCCATATTTTGAGTGTGTCCAAATTATACATCCTGATAATGGTAATGAACTTATATTATTGTCCTACAAATTTTGAGATTATTCTGGGATACTCTCTTTTGCTAATTTTCCTTAATCTCTCTCTCTCTCTCTCTCGAAACTTCCAAGTAACAAAATTTGTTATTCATTCTATAGGAATAAATACAGTAGAATACTCTAAAAAGTAAAAAATGCATCTTTTTGTATTATTCATCAGATACAAATAGGTATGTGTTGCATGGTTTAGCTGCTATTTTGACATTTCTCAGCTTTATTTTATTGTGGCCTATATCTTTGCAGAACTACCTCAGTATCTTTTTAAATGGGGATTTTGCCGTGATGGTGGTATCATTGGGATAACTCAACCTAGACGTGTGGCTGCTATCACTGTTGCTAAACGTGTTGCTGAGGAATGTGGCGTTCCATTGGGTCAAAAGGTTGGATACGCCATTAGATTTGAAGATGTAACTTCTGGCCAAACAAAGATCAAATATATGACAGATGGTTTGCTTCTGAGGTAAGAAGGAAAAAAAAGGTTTGATGCATTACATGTATGAGTCTCACTTTTCTGTAAGAAAAAAAAGGAGTAATATAACCATGACTATGGACTTAATTGTTGCATATACGGGCATGTGTGGAGAGATTGTTCATGTGCCACGGAGAGTTTACTTCACATTTGACATCATGTGATAGAGCTATTTATGATTATCTAAAGCTGTATCTGGAAAAATCAATTTACAAATGGTGAATGATATGCCACTAATCACTATTACAGGGAAGCATTATTGGATCCATACCTCTCCAAGTATTCTGTTATTATTGTTGATGAGGCGCACGAGCGGACTATCCACACTGATGTATTGCTTGGATTGTTAAAGAATGTACAGAAAGCAAGATCAAAATCTATCAACGGAGTGGTAAATACTGATCATAATAATTCTAATAACGGGCATGCCCTGGAGGAAAGGATTGACAATCAGAATGACGGTATTTTGAAGTCATGTCAAGCGAAAAAGTACAACCCATTGAAATTGATCATCATGTCAGCCAGTCTGGATGCACGAGTTTTCTCAGAGTACTTTGGTGGTGCAAAAGCTGTTCATGTTCAGGGACGGCAGTTTCCTGTCGATATATTCTACACCCATAAGCCTGAGACAGATTGCATAGATGCAGCTTTGATTACTATATTTCAGGTTTTTACATTTTTCTTGTTGCTTCACAAATTAGAGTTTGAACTGATCGACAGTGTCATTAAATTTTCACAAAGGCACAGCAGCTTTGTGACTTTGTTGTTGCTTTCTCATAGTATCTTATTTATCAGCTCCTAGCTGGATTTGTTACTATATTGGCCTTTTACATAGCTAAGTTTAATGTTTCACATAGCATTGAGGGTTCGATTAGTCAAGTTTATAGTTTGTGATGTTGCTGAATGTCTTATTTTTCTGTTCATTCCTTCCAACTTGTTTGGCTAGATACATCTAGAGGAGGGACCTGGTGATGTGCTTGTATTCCTTACTGGTCAAGAGGAGATTGAATCCGTTGAGAGGCTTATCCATGAACGTCTCCGACAATTACCCGAATGCAGTAGGAAGCTCTTAACTTTTCCCATATTCTCATCACTTCCCTCTGAGAAGCAAATGAGGGTTTTCATGCCTTCACCAGCTGGACATCGTAAGGTTGATTTGTTTCTTTGGATAGCTTATTTTTTGAATTTTTGAGATGGATGTACTTAACCTTTGTCTATATCTGGGGTTGCATTTAGATCTGTGTGTAAAGCATGACTTACATGAACTCCATTGAATTGTTTATAGGATAATATAATAATTGTGTGTGATATCCTCTGTTGGAAAAAAAAAGTCACTCTAAACTTTGAAATCATCTTGCATCATCTGTCTGGAAAAAAACAAAACTGAGTTGCAGTGTTTTTCAAAGGAATAAGCCACTTGCCAAAATATTGTGACTACTGAATTGAAATGATTCTTGAAAACTAGGTTCATTCACTCCATTTCATGAAAGAAAACAAGTTCCATTCCTACCACTTCATGAAACTTTATAGCTTTAATTGATATTTCGCCAATTGTTTTATGAATTCCTTCCATTACTTTTGCATAACGTAGTACATATGAGTATCATTGTCCTAGAAACATCTGCGTTGCACGTAGATGCCATGGTTTGGCTTGTACGGTTATGTCGAATGGGTGTCACTTTGGTGTGTGGGTTTTCTCCAAATACACCACAAAAACTGCAAGTAACCTTCTGAGGTGCCGAATCCTTGCACTTGTATGTCAGTTGGGGATAAACGTATGGGTCAATTTTTTTTCTCCAGGATAGGTGCGTATGGGTGGTTAGTTAGTATTTTCAATGTTTCTTTCTTTGGTTGAGCTTACACCGGTGCATCCCTTTGTGTACTAATTTTATAAACTTCTACCTACAAAATAAAAATATATGAAATTAATACCTGACTTAAAGAAGCATTCATTTGGTTATCTCCATCACAAGGGAAATAAAGATTGGTTATATGCTGGCTTGTAGCCTTGTACTTGTTACAATATGGGCTTAGCGTTGTGAATGTGCATTTTTATTATTTAGCTATGTTTATAGTAATGCTAACAAGTTCTTTATCTAGTTTCTCTGGTATGCTTGACATGAAGTTTTCAAGGCTTAATATTTGGTAATTGCTCTGAGTTGGCAAGTTATGTCCTCTAAAATCAGATTTTATTTCTTTCATTTCATATTTAGGTGATACTGGCAACAAATATTGCTGAGACATCGGTGACAATACCTGGAATCAGGTATGTTGTTGATCCTGGACTGGTGAAAGCCCGAACATATGATCCTAAGATGGGAGTTGATTCATTGATCATTGTCACAACATCTAAAGCTCAAGCTCTGCAAAGGAGGTAGGGTTCTTCCAGATGCATTTAAGTCTCAATACACATTGACTAAATCACCTCCTTTCCTCTACTAACTTTATTCAGAAGCATCTTTTGTCCCAGCTTTTATAAAATATGGTGGTTTGAACCATAATTTCTTTCTTACTTTGCATTGTTCAAGGAAGTGCATATACCAATAAGGCCTCACATGCTTGTCATAATCTTATTTGACATGTGGGATATGCTAAGGACATGTACTGGGATGTACTTATGCTTTGAAGTTCTTGTTTTATCTTGGATCTGTATCTGCCACTTAGGTACAAATATACTTCAAAAGGCCAACATAATATTGAGAACATAGGAAATAGGAGGATTGTAATTGTAAGAATAATATCTTTTTGAAGCAGAGGAATTGTAGAGGAGGATTCTTTTTCTGGTAACAGATAGAAGCTTAAAATTTGAAAATTGCAATAAATAAGTGTAAGCATATTCTTTCCATCTACCTAATATTTGGCGGGCAGAGTTATCCGGTACTTGTATTGGTGGGAAGTAGGAGGTACCTGGTAGGATAGTTTAGTTGTGTGCAATAAAAAAAGAGACAAGGTTAAACCTAAAAAGTCCTTGGTGCAGCCTCTGAAGTAAAATCCATGGGAGGATGGTGATCGAGAAGTTGAACCAATGCAGTAGGATTTATATATACAGGAGTGAAATGGATAATGGGCATTTACTCTATTTTGGTTATATTATCTGTTAAATATCAGATCAAGGGCTAATTTCTTGAATTTTTATAGTGGACGTGCAGGACGTGATGGACCTGGGAAATGCTATCGTTTGTATCAAGAAAGTTTCTTTGAGAAACTTACAGATTCTACATTGCCCGAGATTAAGAGATGTGACCTCTCGAATGTTGTATTGCAGCTCAAGGCTCTAGGCATTGATGATGTCATCAACTTTGACTTCATTGAAAAACCAGACAGGTGATTACCCAAATGAGAGAGACAAGTCTTTCAGTGCATTTTGCAATATATTTCGCTATCAGCATATATGATGCCTTTTCCTTGAATTCTAAATTCCCAATATTTTGTCCTATTTGCATGACTCAAGTTTGTGTCACACATGTTTGACCATTAATTGGCATCTATCTCTAGCATGGTGGTACTGTATCATTTCACTGCACATGTTTTACTTAATTTTTCCATATTTATGTATAAAATCCATTTCATATTTTGTTAACTTAATGAAGCACAAGGGAGAGCATCCATCCTATGTTTATTTAATCTGTATAACTGGAAACCTGCATTTTCCTTGTGAAACTGAAGCATCATCAGACCTATGAAATCTACTTATTTGTTGGAAAATCCTTGCTTCTTCTTATAAAGCTATCTTATGAAGTACCCCTCCACTAAGTGATCCAACTGTTCATAAGAAGAGAAAAAACTAGTAATATACTCGACAGCAGCCTAACGTTTGTGCTTCCCTTTACTTAATGGAGCAGAACGTTGCACCTCCTGGCTCCTACATGCGTTATCACATTACTGATGATGCAGTCATTTTCAGAGTTTGGATGTTGTCGTGCGATTATTGTTTTCATCCTTGACTATAATTTCTTCCTTGATTCTCTTTAACAGGACTGCTGTAGTCAACTCATTGTGGTCTCTTTACTTGTTGGGTGCTGTAACGGAAGATAATAAACTTTCAGATGTTGGACGTCAAATGGCCAGGCTACCCCTTGATCCAGTCTATTCTAAGGCTCTCATTGTTGCTAGCCAATTTGGCTGCTTGAAAGAAATGTTGATCTGTGTTGCAATGCTTTCAGTGGAATCTATTTTCTATGCACCACGTGAAAAGTTGGAAGAGGTAGTCCTTTGCGCTAGCTTGTTGTTATTCGGGGGGGGGGGGGGGGGGGGGGGGGGGGGGGGGGGGGGGGGGGGGGGGGGGGGGGGGGGGGGGGGGGGGGGGGGGGGGGGGGGGGGGGGGGGGGGGGGGGG